>OMLB01017719.1:0-56931 GCA_900302555.1 Myripristis jacobus
CTCTCCCCTTTGCAGACATGTCCACCTTATGCTAATTCCATGCAGTTTGGGCCACAAACCCTGCAGTCCACATGTGTTCTTGTGGCCTGTTGTAAAATGGTGTGTTTGTGCAGACTGGGGTCTAAACAGTCTTGGAGTTGCATCAATTGGCCTTGACTGGAAAGCTGAGACTCTTGTGGATTCAATGAGCCACATCTGATTCATGTGTGATGATGTTCGCCCCCATAGCAGCCATTTCATTGTAGTGAGAGCATTTTTTGCAAACTTGCTGTCACGGTATAAAATGACCTCATGAAACTTTACAGCCACAAACTAGAGGAGAATTCAAATAAACAAAAATCACAATGAGTTATAATATTGAATCACAATACTTAAGAATCGCAATACATGTCGAATTGGTACCCAAGTATGGTGATAGTATCGAATCAGGAGATGAACATGTTGTCCCAGCCCTAGTCATTAGCAAGCTTCATGTGCCCTCCTCCTCCTCCAGGACCGTCTCACCAGATGCACGATGCACTGCAATGACAAGGGAAAAGACCTTTTCGACTCCGGGGCCAAGGAGCCAGCAGTGCGGGCCCTGATGGACCGGTGCGTGGGTACCTGTGTGGACGACCACGTTAACCTGATCCCCAGCATGACCCGCAGACTCAGAGAGAATTTGGACTCTATACAGCAGTGATGATCGGGAGCAGGATGGCTGCAGTCCATTCTTTAGACAGCCGGGGCCCATTCCACACACCACAGCAGGCAGGGTTAGTGGACTTGGTCAGTGTGACCTAGGTAAAGAGGGTGGGGGGAGGAGGGGGTGTCCAGCTTAATATGAAGTGAAACAGAATATGTGATGTACTGTATCTTAGTGAAGTGATCAGGGTGAGACAAGTTACTCTGAATGTTGCTGGGGATGAGTGGTATCGGCATGCATTTCACAAATCTCAACAAACTGAATGAACAATGCGCTGTGAGACTTTTTATTGTACTTATCTGTGTAACCTCCCCTGACACGTGGAGCTGCAACATCCTGGCAACGGTGTTCTCAGTTTATTTGTGGCATGGCAACAAGAAAAAGAGGTTGCATCTGCTGTCATGTAACTGTGTACGAACAGAGCATACCTGCTTGGTGTGCAGGTCTAATAGCAAACCCCAGCAGTGTAAACCTGGGCTTCATGGTTCAAATTTTGGAAACGCACAACATGCCAATGACACATCTCATGAACATCAGCCCAGTTAGTCGTCATTGTTATGGTTAAGGTTAGGAAAAACATGGCATTTCAACATATCCCTGGTTTGCAGAAGCATAAAATTCGGACATACTCCTCAGGCCCCTCCCACCTGTGTCTCTCATCCATCTCTGTTGTCTTGCTGTCAGATTTCCAGTGTGCTGTGCTTGTCCTCCCTCTTCATGAGATCTGTTTATACTGAAATTAAAATACTTTAGATGTTGGTGGTTTGGGACTGCATTACTACCACTCTATCAAGCACATTAGAAAGAAATTCCCAGTCTTATCAATATCCAGTTTGTTGTAATGATTGAAGTGAAATTTGCTTACAAACATTTGCAGATGGCAGCGATGTAGAAAATTGTACAACAATAAACACAAGCCACAGTGACTGCACTCCAGATCCCACAGCCTTTTTCACTGGGCTAAACTAACTTCAGGGTTCCTACACCTTTTCTTAAAATCATACTTGGGCATACTTTTCAAGTATTTCCAGCACCTTAAAATTGTGGTATATTAAATATGTGCTTATCTATCTATATAGATATATATCAATATATTTATCTCTCTCACTCTCTACATATATATTTATAGACAGAGATATCTCAAAATGATTACTTCACTTCTTCATCACATTAAATCAGATGTTATTTACTATAAACAACTAAAATTGTTTCGTAAGAAGGGAGACAAATTCAAAGGAAAACACCAAAGTTTCAAGTTTGAAGTGTATCACCATCCCAGCGATTCAATGCGAATGCAGTTATCAGTTCAAGCAGTTTCAATCACTTTGTTCAAAATCCAAGCACTTTTCAAACCTTGAAAATACCACATTAAGATTCAAGCAGGATTCCCAACACCCGAATGAAACTAATATTTTTCCCAATGTCACACTACAAGTAGAAACAGGTTAACGTTTGAATCTCGAACTTGGATGAAAGTAATTTAATTATGTAATCAGTCAGGTAAGTGAAAAACCTAAAAGGTATTACTGGTATGTGAAACAACAATCTTTTTATTAGCCTACAATGCAGTTATGTTTCAGGTGTCAGGTATATTCTCTAAATTGTAAATCCAGTCTGCAGTGATGCTTTGAGATGGGATTTTAAATTAGCTGCACTAAGCAAGAACTGAGATTATTTTTAGCTTTCCTTTCCCACAAAGCCACATATGTAAATTTTAAAAAGTGCTGAAGTAAGTGCCAGCAGTTTTCAGAGGTTATGTTGTGTTGGATTACTTGTCCAAGTGTTTCAGTGAAAGGTTACTACAGGTAAACATCTGCAACACAGCAGATTAAGTCATAACTGGCACTATTTAAAGGAGTAATTTCACTGAGAATGGTATTTTGTGTGTTAAGTCATTTCTGCATGCATTATCAGTGACATTAAGGAAGTCAAATTGCTGGGCTGTTTCTCACATGTGTTATGTATGCCCCATTGGACTTGAGTGTATAGATCCACAAGAGAAACACATTTGGTGTAGTGTGTAAATTATACTATGGCAGAAGACAAGCCCCCTGCACCAGCCATAAAGGCATCAAGAAAACAACAACTGTGTGCTTGTACTGAAGATCAACGTAGCATCATCCGATAGCACCACAGCCCACTTGGGTGGGCAGTTTTATTGGCAGTCAAACATTTTATACATTTTTTGAAAAATAAATTCATACAAATGAAGTAAAAATAAATAATAGAAACAACAAATGAAAAACAACTTGAACGTTGAAGTTAATCACAAATACAATGGCATATACAGGCGAGTCATTAAGTAGAATGCAAGTTAGTAGCAGAGCATGATCCTGAAAAGAATTCTGACAATCACTTTTATGAGTTTTTAAAAACAACATGAGGTAACCATCAGTCCTTAAAACTGCAAAAAGTAATTAATGTGGCATGAGGAGCAGTGTCAAAACTCCTGACAACACATATGACATGTTAAAAGGGGAACAGAGGTTGCCTGTCCAAGTTCAGCAACAGTGATAGATGGACATTTAACAGTACAGTTGTGAAATACCACAAACTACGGCCTCAAACACCTCTTTTCCTCCATCTGGACCGGTTTACGTTTGGGGAAACCCAAAGAATACCTTCAACATGATGTCTTGAGGGAACACAGTGGACATGTAATGGTAAAACAGTCAACCCTGGGAGACTCACCAGGTCCAGTGATTATGCTGCATGGTTATATAACAATCAAGGAATATGAGATCATTTTACGAGACAAGAGGTTCCCCAAGGGGCAAATGCTGTTCCCTCATAAAAGTCCATCTTCAAAGATGATAATGCTCCAATACACACTGCTAAACAAAGTAGTTTGAGTAGTCTGATAGGAACCTGGATGAGGTCAAAGATCTTCCATGGTCTTCACAGTCGCCCAATCCACACATCACTGAATGTTTATGGGAGGGTCTGGAGTGGAGTTTAGAGTGGATTTCCACCTTCTTCCTTCCTCAAAGAACCAGAGGTTTTCCTTCTTGAATGGTCCAATAGTCCAGTACAAACAATTCAGGTCTTTCATGACAGCAATCCAAGAAAGACTGAAGCACTTCTGAAGGCAATGGGTGGCCCTATTCCTTAATAGGTAATAGATACTCATGTATTGTGACATGTTTACTTCTCTTTTTTTTTTTTTTAGTAATAACCCATGTATAGCTAATGTAGAATGTGCCAAAATAGTAAATATTTAGATACAAAACATTTTCCCTAAACACTACACCGAGCATGCAGATGTCCAATGCCAAAGTGGCATTTGATGTGCCGGAGGCCAGCTGGATTGTAGATCAAATTTGTGTTGGTGATGGGCATACAAGGGAAGTGTTATCCCGGGAATGATCGCAGTTTGTTGTCGGACAGGCCATCAAGACACGCTGCGGGCACAGCTCTCTTGCTCTGAGGCATCCGGCCGATGGTCCAGCTGGGGCGACGTATACAGGAAATTACAGCACACATACAAGGGGAAAGCCAACAAACGGCTGTCCAGGTTCATCACAACATACTCCTGAGTGATGGAGGGACAAGGAGGGAACATTAGCTTTATAAAATCATTTCAAGTGCACACCAATGGCATGGCAGTAGAAGCATCATGTCTACATTTTGAGTGTGAAGTACAAATGTTAATATTTCTCACTGACCTGGTCTTTCTCAAGAGTTAGAAGCTGGTAACCTGTTGAGCGACTACAAATTAGCTTTCCATGGCTATCAAATGAGGCAAGACGTAACCTGGGCAAAGACAGACAGTACAGCATCTGGTAAGTTTGATAAGATCAAAAGAGGCAGGTATATACATCATGTTACTCTTACTATTAAACTACCTCATATAATTTATACCAACTAACTCAGTTCAGCTGCACTGGTCTGTGACCTAGAGCAAAGAATGAGGTTCCTATTACACTTTCAGTAGATCCTTTTTCTATCATTTCAAACACAAACTGACCAAACAAAAACTGAGCCCCAAAAAATGTCCACAACAAAACAAACACACAAGAACAAAAGCAAAACATTATTCACATCATCCCAAGCAGACACATTTTTTTTTTTTACTTAACCATATCCAATCACGAACCAGAGGTGGGCACATTTATAATATAACGCAAAAGCTCAACCAGCAATTGTATGTTTATTAAAAGAGCAGGCTATATCTCAACTGAACCAATAGTAATTTTTTCAATTCACATATACCATCTTACTCCCTCTACCTCAGCCCTGTCCTTTGTTGTGTCTGTGGAGCTCTTTTGGTTTTGTTGTTGGGTTTGTTCTTGGTTTTTATTTTGTACTGTGTTGTTATCTGTCTTTTATGTGCTGCAGAACAGGAACCTGCAGTAAACCACTTTAACTGAGTCAGGCCACTACCAGTGTACCATCTTTTAAAAACTGGATGTTACTTTTCCTCTCAAAAAATACAGTGAAAATGAAATATCACCACTGAATCACAGAGGAAAAATTAATGTGGTCTGAAAATTCTTCTGCTTAACCTCATTAATGACTTCCAGATCGAATATGTATAGAAAACTGCATATGTTCATTACTGGATATTAAAGGTATGAATAGGTGCATGGACATGAAAAACATAAGCCAGTTTTACATCTACACTACTCAACTATTCTCTAAGTCGTGCTGGGGACAAGAACAGCTCAATAATTAATAACGTTAATACTGTTACTTATGCTATACATTCTAGCAGGCAGTGTGTGAAGAAAAAAAGAGAAAAAAATCCTACTACGAGAACATTTTGGCCTTACATTCTGAACCATGTTCAAACTTGATGTGAAGTGTCACACTGATTCATAAATAGTATTTTTCTCAGACCAACACTGAACCTGGTGAACAATTCAACATCCTGAGATTCTTAGCACAGTAACTTTCTTTTTTTTCCTTTTTCTTTTTTTTTTAAATTGATCCAAGCAGTGTTTAGATACAGTGAATGTACTATGTTTGGGTTGGTCTCGAACCTGTATGCCAGATGTCTCCGAGGTTGTAGACTCACAGCGCCCCCACATGGCTGACTCAACGTGTTCCTTTTGAAGACTATGAAGCGATTTGTATAGGTCACCAGCAGGTCAAAACCAAAATTAAAGCCTGTCCACCGCCAGCAGTACTGAGGAGAGAAGATATATACATATATAACTACAGAAAATGATACACAGAAGGCTACCTTTTATTATAAAAATTAACAATTAAAAAAAAAAAAAAAAAAAAAAAAAGTTCAACTGACATCGCCATCTTTGGTGAGTTTCCTGCCGCATCTCATACTGCTCAATTCAAACTCCTCTTTGTTGGCTTCCTGGGGACTGAGGACACACAGATACCTTTATCATCAAGACAGCATCAAAACTATACTTACTGCATATGTAATAATTGCAATGGTGTAGGTCTCAGGTTCTCACCCATTATCATTATCGAATTCTGTCCGGAGCATGGCAAACCACTGGTTTTTATACACTGATGCCAGCCAGTCTGGAACATGACATATGAATAGAAAAAATATATATACATACAGTGCATAAACACACAGACACACTGATTACAGGTTCATAAAATGACTCAGGATAAAACCAGATCTCACCTGGAGGCAAAATATTGTCTCTCTCCAAGATGCGTGCAGATGCAAGGTCATTAATGATATACTGCAGGCGGACATATTTGAAAACGGAAAGAAATGGTGCACCTTCCCCTGTATTCAAGAAGGGCTCTTTCTCACAGAGGTCTGTGAAAAAAGAACAGAAAAAAGGTCCAACATCTCTGTGTATCCAGAAACAAAACAGCCGGGGTATGTAGCTATATAGCAAAACAACTTGTGGCTTTACCTGCCCTGCGTTTGCAAAGCCAGGCATCGGCATCAGCCAGAAGCTGCTTGATGGGACCGTCCCATGATGGATTGAGTTGCAGAAACATCCACTACAAAAAGATGAGGTTATGAAGAGAGTTACTACAGAGAGCTTTAAAATAAATGAGATCACCGATAAACAATAAGAGCTTTTTTCTTGTCACCTTTTTCAGAGTTGTGTACACGTCCATCTCCACTTGCATGACAAACAGATCAGATGAGCGGATGAGCTGCTCCATCAGTTCTACCCTGTGAATACAGTACAAAGAAATTCAGTGTATATAATATCTATAGAGCCTCAGTGGTACTGTTGCATACAAACTAGGATGTCCACATTTAAGGACAGCCTCTTTCCACAGGCCATGTGTATGCTGAACAAAAGACAGCTGGACTAATCTACTTAAAGTGCAGTAGAACGGCCATTCCTATTCAAATCAATAGTCAGATGGTCATTTTTATGTGCATCGCTGCCACTGCAGAGACCTTCCACATCCCAGTTGGTGGAAATCATTAAAGTTTATTTACTACTTTTAGCAAACAGCCGCACCACAGCAAATTTTCTCAGTTGTCCAGATTGGGACACTTTACTGACATTTTACTGCCCTATGCGCATCATCAATACAGCAACTAACCACAAACGCCATTTTATTCTGAACTAACCAAATGACCACATCAAACAGTTCAGTGTCCGCTCTACTCCAATTCAAATTCTGTGATTTGTTACCTCTGCCAGCAGAATTCCATTCCATCTGTTTGTTTGTTTGTTTGTTAGTTAGCAGGATGTCTCAAAAAGTTATACACAGATTTGCATGAAACTTGGTGCGAAGGTTGATCATGGGTCAAGGAGAACTGATTAAATTTTCATATTCACTAGCCAAGGCTGGGCGTGGTAGTGAGGATACCTTCACATTAAAATGCATCTAACTTTTGGACAGATTCATACAATATCACAATACTTCGTGGAGAGGCTGGTCATTATGTCAGGAAGCAGATATTAGCTTTTCACACTGCTTGGCCAAAAGGGGGTGTGGTGGTGGGCTTGATTAGATTTGTGAATATGGAACTGGCATATCTAGACTTTTTCACAGCCACTTTTAACATGGAATAGTAGACACGGGTGTTAGGGATGACATTAATTAAGGCTCTGTTGCACTTAGGTGTAACAGAGCCAGGGCCTTGGTTTTGTTCATGCTGGCTCACTGGAGAGGCTCTGTTACACCTACATGGAAGGGAACCAATGACTGCGGTTTGAACCCTGGTTACTCCGAAAAATTAAGAGGCATCTAATGTATTCTCTTAACTGTCACACTGGGTGGATGTAGGACAACAGGCACATAAGAACTTCATGACACCTTGATTCTTTCATTATAAAAAGGAAATCACACTGATAATAACTCTCACTCATAAGTTATGGTAAGAGGGTGAAGAGGAAGTAAAGGATGAAGAACACATACCCAAGTTCTTTCATGAGATCCACATTCTGGTGGGTCATAATGTTGTTGAGAAGCCACTCAAGACACCTGCAAGAAGGGATGCACAAACATAGAAACCATGTACTTCATAAAATCATCTAAAAAAAAAACAAAACACATTTACATATTAGATGGTGTGATGTGAAACAAATTAATGAAAGTCTAACTTTTTCATGACTGATGCCAAGCCGTAGATACTGGCACAAGAATAGTAACTACAAACTGTCTTCACACTTATGTTTTCCTTCATGGTTTCTCCGCACTGCTGGATCAAGCCATCCTGTTGAAATGAACAAATCACAGGATTTAATTAGGATTTGGCTTATCTACTGTCTCAAAAATACACAGCGGGGTCCAAAAGTCTGAGTCCAACACCAAGAACTGTTTGTTTTCATTATTTATTAAAAACTAATCTGTTCTTTCATTTTACACAAGATTACATCATTTAGAATTGATCATCTTTGAGAAATGCTTTTATTAAACAAATATGTAAATATTTTCTTCACACAACAGTTGGACCCCCACCCCCTATATTTATAGCTTATATTTATTTCAAATATTAACATGTGCATGCCTTCAGTACACAGTGCAATTTTTTTCTCCTCTTTTAACAACTAATATCTGCTATTAAATGAAATATGATAATATAGCCCTATGTGCTACTATCACTACTACATGTGCCTGACTTTGAAAATATTACTTCACTTGAAAAATATTTTCCAGCTGTATGTAGCAATATCAAAAACAGTTAAGTGAAACAATCTGGGACCAAACTGTTGTTGACTGCATCAGGGAGAGGAGTAACATATTCTGAGAGAGCTCCTGGTGTATTTTTTGTTTAGTTACATAAATGACAAACATCCTATGGCCCAGGGACTGGCACGTTAGAAAACAGGCTACAGGTCTGCCTCATTAATACTCATGTCTCTTAAGGCTGAATTTGTATCAATATTTCCCACTGTATATCATCACGCGTTTCACATTTATCCAAGCCCAGGAAGACATAATGTCATACAAAATGAGCATCAAGTGAATCCTCAGCCAAAAGTACCTTTCCTAGTCACAGGACATCCAAATGATACACAACAAGTACCTGTCAAATGAAAAAAACTACCCAAATGCCATTTTGCAGCTAAACATCCAAAGCGAGACCAGGCAGACCTAAAGTAACTACATTATATGAAGACCAGTATATCACACTAACATCTTTCCAAGACAGAGCAACGCCAGCATTAACAATGCGAAGCAAACTGAACAAAAATACATCCATACAAATCTGAATATTTAACATAGACCACACGGTACTGACATTTCACGGCTGAACTCTGGAATTAAGTGCAGTAATTTAGTGAACTGCAAAAAGACCAAAACAAGTCACACTGCATGTTAGGAGGACACATGGTCATGTTTGAAATGAAAGATAAAATACATGAAAACCATTTCAAAACACCCTTCCAAATGGTGTGTGAACAAAATATTCAATTATATTTCAGTTTCATACTACAAACTTTTATTTGTGTCAGTCTTAAATACTGTATTTTTGAGTCATAAGTAGCAGCTGAGCAAAATCAATAAATAAATCAAATGAAATAATTCTAGTTCTTGGTAAATGATGAAAATAAACTATGCTTGTTTATGGACTGAAGCTTCTGAATCTTTAGTAGCACTTTAAGTTTTAAGTGTATATATCAGTCAGTGATGTAGAAGTATGTGGTATCATTGATATTAAGCTATTCATCTTCCAACTGTTTAAGTATGTAATTTTTATCTCTTTTTATGACTTCTTTATATGAAAATGGTGCATGGTTCTAATAGTGCTGGGCAATATAAACAAAATCAAATACGATATTTTTAATTAAATACCTCAATATCGATATTGTGATGATACTGTTATTATAAGTTATTGATGAGTTAATAAACCTGCATCCCTTTACTGCAATGCAATGTCTAAAACCAGGAAAAGGTGACATTTATGCCATATCATGGTATTATGATATGTAAAATCCCAGATGATGAGTAGTCTCAAATCACGATATTGATACATAATATTGGTATCTTCCCCAGCCCTAGATATTAATTAAATTAAAGGGTGTAGTAACCACATATAAATAAATGCTTTCTAAATACTCTAAAATGCATGTGTTTGTAAAAACTGTTCATGTAAAAGCATCTAGTTTCAATCCATGTGATAACCTCACCAGACAAACACTGTCACTATCAAGCTACTGACCAGCTGGAGCATACAAGCAGCGGCGAGGATACTGACGACCCGACTGGGCTTGATCAAAACATCGTCCCGGTAGAGGGATCCAAATACCACCTGGAGAGCTGTACACACACACACACACACACACACACACACACACACACACATCAAGTAGCACAGTACTATCAGCAAAACAAAGTACCCAGTCCAATTGCTCTTATCTGTGACTGCGGTGCTCACCTTCTGTGTCAATGTTCTGGTCTGGGATCTCCAAATTAATTACCATCATGTTGGACTCCTTCCAAGAGCCACTGAACATGCTGGAAAAATATCCTGACTGCAAAATCAAAGAAAGGGAGACAGGGTGGAGGGGGGTGTTGAATATTAAATGAAAGGCAACGGGAAAACAAGTGTATGAATGGAACGAGTTTCTTGTGTGCACTGTGTACGTATGTGTTTTACCTGGCACAAGTACACTTTATGGAGATTCCACTCCTCTCCCAGGGCACAGATGCGTATGTCACTGTTTTCTCCATTCAGGAACAAGGTCTGATAGATATATCTTGATGTGGTTTTCAATTTCTTCCTGTTCAAGTTTTAACACATGCCAGCAAAGGGGAAACAAATGCAAGGATCAAACAAAAGGCTGCCAACTAAATGAGATGTGACATTTAGGTTTGTTTGTGGGACCTTTCACAATGAGATCAATCCCTTGCCTGCGGGGCACGTCTAGTATGGTGCTGTCCTCCTCTTGTTCACTGTCACAGTCACAGTAGGCGTTGCGTTTCCTCTTGCTACACTCACATCCACGTTTGTGACTGGTGCAAGCGCCTTCCACAACCTCCTCCGGGCTATGAGAGGAGGACTGGAATCTGCTGCCTAGACTGCCCATCTTCACCCTTCTCAAAACAGAAACAGACGAGACATGTCTTAGTATGTGTGGTGTGCGGAGTCTCACTCAGCAAAACACACAACTGTTCCTGATGAGCAGGCTGGTATCTTGCATGGCAACCTCTGCCATCAGTGTGTGCCTGTGTGTGAACGAGTGAATGAAGAGTCCGTTGTCTAGGAATGCACTAGAAATTAGGGCTGAACCATATACCAATATCATGTCACTATCTAGATATGAACATGCATGATATTGATATCTCAAAAGGAAACGCTTAGGCTGTTTTGATCAATAAAGTACTTTGTGAAGTAACTGCATTGTCTACGTCCATTTTTTTGAAGAATCCAAAGTGAACTCAGTTTCACTGTTACACTTAAAATATTGATGAAGCATTGTATGGAAGCAGAGGTGGCAGCAAAATGTTTGTTTGTTTGATTGTTTTAAACTGCATTTTCTACTTCCATTTTCTACCAACATTTTTGCACTGGCCATGGTACTTGGCAGAAAAATATTTCAAAAGGTGGATGATTGAAAAAAGTTTGAGAACCACTGGTATATTTTATTGCTATCGAGATGTTTGATATAAATATCGAGGTATGACATTTTGTCCATATCGTGCAGCCCTATTAGACAGACACACAGACTGGCAGGTCCATCTTACTCTGATCAGATCCTAGGACTGTTCCCAATACTGCAACAAATGCAATCAGACAGCAGAATGAAGGAGAAGCAGCATTATAGTGCAGCCCTACTATAAAATGCAATCCATATAATGCAAAATGCAGTCCAACAACAAGTGAGGACACTGGACTACTTGTCTGAGAAAAAAATGAAACGGCTTCAGATTTCCTTGATATGGGACGTTTATGTTGTCATCTGTATGACTGACAGCAGCTGTGGCTGCAGCCCAACGACCTCAGGTGTGAGCGCTAACCATGCCGAGCACAGAGCGATGTCGCTATTAAAATCCACTTTCATGTCTCAGTAACTCAAATTGCACGTAACTGCAAAATTATTGCAGCGCCACCTTGTGGCTTTCCGGTTATCACAGTAGGTGAGGTAACTGGCTAGAAACAGGGCATCCCTCTAGACAGCAGTCAGTTTTTGACAAACCCAGTCAGCGTATTAGTCAGTCACCTGCTAGCATGCGATATGCGGATTTAACAGGTTAGCAGACTCGGGATGCGAGCAACTCAAAGTAGCCGCAGCGACATCTCGAGGCCGTCCGGGCTACTGCAGTGCAACTTAACGATAAATTTTGCCGAAATGTCGGCAGCTTACCTCCTAACCAGCACAGGGCAGTCTGAAACAGCAGTGTATCTGACAGGGTAAACGGCTGCTTATGTAACGCCACGCAGGTTATCCAGCGTTAAGAGGCAGGTCCTCCCTGCTCGGTCTGCTAACCAAACCGTGGAGCTAACGCTAGCTGTGCTGCTACATTCACGAACAAAAACAAGTCACGGACAAAAACTAACAGCTTTGCTTCTGACAGGCCGTTTTTCCTGAGAACACTTCTCACGTGTTATCACGGAAAGCACTAGTCACATCTAGCTGTTTTTTTCTATATTAAAGCGATGCAAACCCCGGAGGCAGGGCTGGTCTCATGTCAACTAACCTGAAAATTTGTGGTCGCTTTTTGTCTTCTTCTCCTTGTTGCTAGTGGTAATTTTTACGCCAGCGACATCTGCTTTGCGCAATGGTGCCACCTAATGTGCAACAGGTGAACTGCAAGTCTGGGAAACATGGCAACCTTGTTTTATATTCGAGCAAGAGATACTATATTTATACATGGCTAGATTTGGGATTTATTTTATGGAAAAACTTAATTAACATAATTTTGTATGTCTTGTCTCGTTTTCAACTCTTCTCTGAACTGTTTTTCTTCATTGCTGCCCTCTCATTGTTCCTTTCATTGACAGTTTGCATAAGTTCAACAAACATTATCAAGACAGATGACATATTACTCCAAAAACAACTTCTACACACCTAAATATCTGAAACAAATGATGAGTCCTAGTGTCTGTTTCCATTTCCACAGCCTCACAACTTTTGAGGCATGCCTGGGGTTGTATCATCAAAGCTTCCTAGTAAACAAGAATAATTTCACAGTTTTCAGAATTGTGAAATTACAAAATTGTTCGAACCATTTGATGAAGATACTGCAGATGTATTACTTTATAAGTAGGTGTATGATGATTGGTATATGGTGATTATGATGATATTTTATTGACCCTGAAGGAAATTAGGCATCCAGTAGCTTAATATGACACACAAATTAAATGCACAACATAGGATACTAAAGACTTTGGACCACATGGTCCTGTACATGTGCATATTGTTGATGCATTAAATTAATATTTCCACACTGCAAAATGATTGCTCAATGACACTGAATAAAGTAAGTAATCAACTGCAGCTGGTTTGACTGGCATAACATAACAAAGTCTTCCACCAGGCCCCTGTACTCCCCGTCCCATCCACCCCTGATACACCACATGATAGCAATATCATCCAAGAACTTCTGCATGTGTCATGACTCTGAGTTGTAGTTAAAGTCCGACGTGTACAGGGTGAAGAGGATAGAGGAAAGTACAGTCCTTTGAGGTTCTCCTGTGCTGCTACCTACAGTCTCTGATGTGCAGCCCCTCAGCCTGACAAACTGTGGTCTACTGGTGAGGTACTCTGTTAGCCAGGTCACCAGGCGTGGGTCCACTTGCATCCTCCTGGCCAGCTTTCGTCTCAGTAGGAGGGGCTGTACGGTGATAGAAAGGAGAAAGGCTGGACGACTAGTACATAATAGCCCATGTGGGGGATGGCGAGGCTCAAGAGGCAGTCATCTGGGAATTGGAAGGTTCCTGGATCAATTCCTGGTTCCTTCAGAGAGCGTGTGGAAGTGTTCGTGAACAATAAACTAAACGCCCTCACCGCTTCTGATGAGGAGCTTGGCACCTTACATGGTAGCCTCTGCCATCTGCGTGTGAATATGTGAATATGGGGCAAAACACTGTGTGGGGTGTGGGTTCGTGGTCCTAGCAGTAATGTTTAAGGGGTTGGACTCTGTGTGCCTTACAGCTGAGTATGAATAGCCTATAATGTTTTCCTTCATGAATGGTTTTCAGTGTCTGCTGTGTGGATAGAGCTGTTTGGATGTTGTGAAGTGGGAAACTGCCAATTTGAGATTGAGATCTTTTGTTTTCCTTCTTGAAGGTGTTCCTATATGATATGAATGTTACTGGTTTGTGTTTTTCTGGGTGGGTGTGTTCTGGTAATGTGTGCTCGTGGAGGATGGGTGTGTATGTATGTGATCTGGGAAAGGGTTTGCTTTTCTTTTTTTATTCCTAGAGGTATGTTTGCGATGTGTTTGTGAGCCTAATTGGGGCATATTTTATATAAAGGTGCTAAAAGTCCAAGTCAAAAGTCTTTATTTTGATATGCACTACATCTTTTTTCATTGTGATGTACCGCCGACTGTATGCAACCAAGTACAACAGTTTACAGTTTTAACAGATGTACTTTCCCCACACAAAGAAAAACATTCTATGTAAAGATTAAAATAAAGCAGCACAAACCAAAATTATACTTGAATCTACCAAGAGTCTGTCTGGCAGGGGAGACCTCTGTGAAAAAATGTGAAAACCTCAAAGTTTCTTTCAAGGAAGCAGCATGACTGCAATCACTTTTTTTTTTTTTTTTTGTAAAAATCTTTTCTGCAAACACATTCAAATATACAAGCATTTCAGATATGTGCTCAACATAACAGTGTACAGGAGTATGAATAAATAAATATTCCTCTTTAAAGGGTTCACAGCACTGTTTGAGGTTTTTTTTTTTTTTTTAGTGTTTATAAGTTTAATAGTCAATATATTCTGTAAACTCACATAAAAAGAGAGAAATTGGTTGAAATCTTTGTCATTCTGCATCCATGTATATGATATTTACCATATAGAATCAATAACTTTACCATGAAATCAAGATTATCATGTTCAAAGTCAGGTATGACATTTTTAGATTTGATTTTAAAACATTACTTGTTTTACACAACATACATTCTTTCATTTGAGTCACTTGTAATCATTTCATTGTAATCACTTTTTTCACTGTCATCAGTTCCTTATCACCGTCTTGATTAGATATTAAAAAGTGGCTATCACTGAAAATAGACAGCATTCCAAATTTCTCATAGATAATCTAAATTTTGCAGTTTCTGACTTGATTAATATAATTATTCCTATGGGTAATATCACATGCATTGTTGTAAGAGGAAGAACAGCAACCCCTCTTTTCTTTGGTTTAGTCATGATTTTAATTTTTTTCATCACTCAAAAATAAACTCTTTCAAAATATCAAGAAAGATTTGTGGGGATATGTCCCTGTTTTTGTCGTTGTGTTTCTCGTGTCTGTGCTCCTGTGTGTTTTTGTCTCTCTGTCTTATATTTTGTATAGCTTGGTGTATAAAACCTCCATACCTCAGTTATTCACCTGTTATTCACTCTTTATTTGTATTTACTTTGCTGACGCTGAGTGTGATGCATTGTTTGTACGTGTCCTCTTCGAGTGTTTCTGTTCGTAATTTTTATTTATTTATTTTATTTATTTTTCTTCTCCTTTTTCCTTTTCTTTTTCTTCCCTTTCCCTCCCCTGTTTTCTTCTTCTTTTTTCCCCTCTTCCCTAAAAAACAAAAAAACAAAAACAAACTTCCTTACCACTGGCGGCAGGAGGTGACGTATGTCGTGCTAGGGGGCGTGACCATCTGGGGAACCAGCCAATGAGCGGAGAGCACTCTCGTCCAACATTCCGATCCCTCCCAGCCCCTCCTCCCCCCGGCTGTCCTGTGTGGACTGTGACACGTAGGTGCGCCGTGTGTTTACGTGACCAGGACGCTTCTACCTGGGCCAGGGGAGGCGGACAGGACCGTTCTGCTGGCCCGCCTCGAAACCGTCTCACGATCCCGATCCGGAGCAAAGAGCTGAGAGCATGGAGGCGCGGGACGCGGCTGCAGGTAGGCGGTGTGCGGAGGCTGACAGGCACTGTGGCGTTGTTGTGTGTCTGACCTGTTTAACGAGCATTTGGCCCCATGGTGAGCTGCTTACCCAACCAAGTCCTCCCTACAGGTGCTCCCTTTATTGAGCAGACCTCTGAGGCTGTGAGCCCTGATGAGGGCCAGCAGGCTCCACAGCAGGATCCGGCTGCTAAAGCAGAGGGGCCCCCAGAGAAAAGCAGGATGGAGCGACTGTTTGGCTTCAGGACGGAGGACCTCCGTTCCTGGCAGCGCCTGGTCTCCCTGCTGAACCGCCCCACTGATCCGGCATCTCTGGGCATGTTCCGCTGTCTGTTTGGTAAGCTGCTGCGCCTTCAGAGTGCATCTGTAGCAGTTTTGGGAACAGTCCCGGGATCTGATCAGTCAGATGGACCTGCCAGTCTGTGTGTCTGTCTAATAGGGCTGCACGATATGGACAACATGCCATACCTCGATATTTATGCCAAATATCGCGATAGTGAGAAGATATACCAGTGGTTCTGAAACTATTTTCAATAATGCATCCCTTCAGGGTTTTTTTTCTTCTGCCAAGTACCTCCTGACCAGTACAAAAAAATGTTTCATAAGTGTTGGTAGAAAAGTCTAGATAAAGAGGGTTAGCCCAGCTCCATCAGTGTGTGAAACAACAACCTGATGCTGAGGAGATTTTGTTTGTTTCTGTTTTTGCTTCTTTTTCTCTTCTTTCTCCTTGTGTTGTCTGTTTTCTGGATTTTTTTTTTTTGTCTTGTCTTCCCGGTCAAAGTGAACAGACGTCCTCCACACCAGCAGATTTAAACCACAAACACACACATTCGACACCCTCAGGAAACCCAGAGAGAAAACTGAATATCAAATGTGGCTTATCAAACTTACTGCATTTATACTGAACTTATTAGAGCATAAGCTAATTATTTTTGGAATAATGTATGACTGATATTTTTTTCAAATGTTCATTTGAAAAAGTACTCCAGCATACCCCTAGGGATACGCGCACCCCCATTTGAGAACCACTGCGATATATGATATGACTATGGCCTCACACTTATTTGAAATTGTAAGTGTAGCACCAGTGAAAATTCAGCGTTCTTCAAAAAACAGCATAATAAAACCAAATGCATGTAGAAAATGCAGTTACTTCACAAAGTATTTTATTGATCAGAACAGAGCAAGCAGTGTCTCAGGCTAACCCTAAATTTAATATCATCTATATCCTTTCCTTTTGATATATTAATATCATGGATGTTCATATCTAGATGATGAAATGATAACGATATGTGGTTCAGCCCTACCATCTGACTCCATGAGTTCTTGCCGCAGGCATGCTGATGGCCATCGACATCACCCAGGAGCGTGGCCTCAGTCACCTGGACTACAAGTACCTGGACGGCGCCCCGGTGTGCCGCTTCCCCCTCTTCAACTTCTTGCAGCCGCTGCCGATGGACTGGATGTACTTTGTCTATGTGGTGATGTTCTTGGGTGAGCTGCACTCTGTGTTTGATGTGTTGTGGATTTGTGCGTGCTCGACGTGTACTTCCACAGAGTGGTCAGTTGGGTTCACAGTTCAAATCAGCTGCGCTCACCCAGACTTTGTGAACAAAGGTTGCCTCCACTTTTGAAGCTTATCTGCAGTCAAATATTGAGTCAGTGGCTGTCACTGTCTTGACTGAAGGGAAAAGCACATCTATCAGTCCTCTCAAGATTCCAAGCTTCATGCTTTTTCCCCAACAAATGACTTCACATAATGTCTCCTTCCTGTAAAGCAGAGCATCTTAAACAGTGACATCATCCTGCACTAGTGGCTGTAAATTAAAATTTCAACCAGTAAAACCTTCATAAATTTTTAAACGGCCTCTCTCATCCACCTATCCCTTTTAATTCAGTGATCATAAATATTAAATATGTTTGATATAGGGATGAAAAAGATCAGCCCATTGGTTGATTAGCATGGTTAACACTGAACTAAGATTTGGATGATGCTGAGTGTTGGGATGAGCCAGTCTGGTGTAAATCAGCCCAGTAATCCCTCGCTGCAGTCCCAGCATCAGTCAGAAGTCACTGTTACATCCTCAGCTCATTCAGAATCCAACGATTAGGATTTTACTCGGTGGCCAACAGAGATACCATGTATCTCTCCTCTGGTTATCACCTACAACTGATTTACTGAAAAATCACACCAGATGACACTTAATTAAAGCCTGTAAGATCATATTTAAAACACATCTGGATGTAGAACTTTTAATCCGCTATTATTCTGAAGGCCACCTGAGTCACTCTGGCTTTTCAAAAGGTCAGAAGTCAAATGTCCCTTTGTCCTTTAATTAAAATGTTATAAAATCTCTCCATTAGATCTGCATGTAGATCTAACCATTCAGTTGTGCTTGTGTGTTTTTCTGTGAAGGCGCTGTGGGCATCATGCTCGGCTGTTTCTACCGCCTCTCCTGCCTCATGTTCATATCAACATACTGGTACATCTTCTTCCTGGACAAAACGGCATGGAACAACCACTCTTACCTCTACGGCCTCATTGGGTTTCAGCTCACACTCATGGACGGCAACAGATACTGGTGAGATGCTACTGGGAAGTGTGTGTGCATGTGCCTGTGGATGTCAGCTCACCAGATAGAGCCATTTATGCACATGGAAAACCTTTTATGCAATATATAATTCAACTTATGAGTATACATAGAATAATATACTATTGCAATACTATATACTATATACTAATGCAATGAGGTGAGGTAGGATTATAAATATGTGCAATAATAAAAATGTGCAAAATGTGTATTTGTAGGTCAATTGATGGATTACGGAAACCTGCTATAAGAAATGCCCATGTGCCTCTGTGGAACTACACTTTGTTGAGGGCACAGGTTTGTAGACATCCAAATCATTTATATATCTGGTGGTAAATTTTTAAATTGTATGAATTACTAATGAACATGGCCTGGATACGGTTATTCTAAATCTGTCTACTTTCGTTGTTCCTTGAAGATATTCATCGTATACTTCCTCGCTGGAGTCAAAAAACTGGATGCCGACTGGGTGGAAGGATACTCAATGTCGTATTTGGCACACCACTGGCTTTTTGATCCTTTCAAGTGAGTACAAATAAGCAACTCCATATAAAGATTTTTTTTTTTTAAATCATGGTACTCATTACACACAGTAAAGAATTTGTACTATGTCCAATCACACAAAAGATATATATAGCAGGGGAAATAAAAACAGAAACAAGCACATAAAATCTTGAATAAAGCACAGCTCAAGAGTTTGGCAGCTGTCTTGTGTTTTAGATTCCTGAATTCTTGAATACAAAGAGCTGTTTGATTCTTTGTGCACTTACATTTGTGTATTTGGAAATTGGTGAGGAGAATCATTAAGTTAATGATATAGAATTGCTTTTCCATTTTCATGAAGAAAAATCTTATGTGTGTAGTCATTTTTTTATTTGCATGTGAGCAGCTCCAGAATAAAAGTTTGAAGAAATTATTGCTGTTTTTCATCAAAGGGTCAAAATACTGCTAGTCTGATCTTGGTGTATCCCACATTTGTTCAGAGTGATTCTGCCTGTGGAGTTAGTGAGTCTGCTGGTGGTGCACGGAGGAGGTCTCATCCTCGATCTGACGGCTGGCTACCTGTTGTTTTTTGATGCCACACGACCATATGCGTTTATCCCTGTCTCTTACTTCCACTGCATGAACTCTCAGCTCTTCAGCATCGGTGAGAACCAGTTTCCATCTTTTATTAAAAAAAAAAAAAGATCTTGACGTGTTTGTGTAGAGCTGCATCCCTTCTTTAGTGCTGTCATGGTGCATTTCATTAATTAGATCTCACTTGATGATAATCTGAATGCTGTCTGGTTCCACTCCTCCACAGGGATGTTCTCCTACACAATGCTGGCCACCAGTCCTCTCTTCTGCTATCCTGACTGGCCAAGAAGGTTCTTTGCCCGCTTCCCATCACTCCTCAGGCCGGTCCTGCCTATCACGACCACAGATACTCAAACCAGCGCTTCCTGTGTCTATCCTGAGACCCAGAGTTCAAGCACAGACCGCCAGGAGACCCCGTCTGCCCCCAGGCCCTCCAAAATGAGGCTTAAACACAAGCTGGGAGCCATTTTCACTCTTCTCTATTTGGCTGAACAGTTTTTCCTGCCATATTCCCACTTCATCACACAGGTATGTCTGCTTATTCTGTCCTGTTGACCATTTTATTGGTTTATTAGCTGCAATCGGTCAGTCGGTCGGCTATCAAAAATGTACCCAACCCTTTGGTAGCCACAGTTTTTACCCTAGGAGGCTGAAAGACAGACAGACAGACTTGTACATACACGCAAGAGCCTGGATTAGGCTGGATATTTTTGTCCAATCCAAGATGGGAGCATAGTAACCGAGCCCAACCTGAACCCGACAGGCATTCTTTTTTGTGTCTGAACCTGACCCGACCCCGGCTCGGGTCGGATATCACACTCTAATACTCACACACTGTCATTGGTTGACAGTTTGCCCCACATTTTAGCCATGCCCACTTCCATAACTTAGGAACTGTTTGTTGTAGACACGTGTGGGAGGCATCATTGGATTCAGCAGAGGTTCCTTTTTCAGTGATGTGGGTTAGCCCCGCCATCTTGTTCTGTTGGTCAACAGTTCATTGGTCCACAAAAAACTGTCAGTTCATTGGTCCACCAAGCTGGGCCCACCCTATAGCAACCAATATTTTGGTAGCTGGGTTTCACCAAAACCAATGAAATTCCACATTTTTCGATACCTGATTCGGTACCACAGCAAAAACAGAAATCCTATTCAACACACTGCTATGTTTAAAAATGTACAATTAGCCACAGAACAGAAGTTATCTATGTTTCAGTTATTTCAGCATATAGGCAACACTGGCCTGTTGCCTTCAAGCTGAAAAAAATCCTCATGAAATACTAATTTTAAACAAGAGTAAATGTATAACATGTTCTGCTGTAGCAATAAATACAATATGATTATGTACGCTTGTGGATTTCCAGTCCTGTAAGTATGACTGACACTTTCAGTGTTCCAAGTATTTAAATGTACAGGCTAAGGCTGCGATAGTTCACCAACACAGAGTTGGAGAGTGAAAGCTCAAGTAATGGTTTTACCAATACTACAAACACTGGTATTTATATCATTTGAGAATGTTGGCATTGACGTGGTGCTCAAGTATTGATTCTTGTGGTGTCCCTGTAAGATACAGACTGATATGTTTTCTGAAAGAACTGACAGCAGAATTGATTAGTGGGAGGGGATGTGATCATTGTTATATAAAGGGCTCCTGGTACTTTTCCACACACAGATGTTTTGTTCAAAAGGTGTGTACAATTCTGTCAGCAAAAGCCTTTTAAACCGCCTGAGTCACCAGATGTGTAATTGCTCAATCCGTGTCAACACAGTTACTGGCCCACAGCAAACAGTAGCTCAGATTGGCTTTGTCAGCAACACGGTGAGGGCTGCGGGATTGTGGGACATGTGGCTACAGAAGTGTACACTCATCCTTCTGCCTCTGATATATGAATAGTTGCATTTGCATTTCCCTTTCATTAATTAGGAATTTCAAGTGATGGCCACTGTACTAATCAAAAGGAACTGTAGAAAAAAGCTGCAAAATTGACTTTAAAATCTTTCAAAATGCAATTCACAGAGTTAAACTTAGATGCAGAAACTTGTCAGCATTTATTTTTTCGGTTAGTGTTACACATTCCTAATTGAAGTGTTTGTTTCCCTCCAGGGTTACAACAACTGGACCAATGGCTTGTATGGATACTCCTGGGACATGATGGTTCACTCCCGCAGTCATCAGCACGTCAAGATCACCTACAAAGACGGAAAAACTGGAGAAATAGGATATCTGAACCCAGGGGTGAGTCACCATGTGTTACACTGCCTCTATATTGAGCTCCTGTCTGTATTCACCTTATTCTGCCATGCCCACTTTTTCAAGATTTTGTTTCTTCCTGCTTTGTCTTAGAACTTTCGGCCAGCTGCTTGACTTGCAAGCTCATTAACCAAATGAACCACTACAAAGTACACCAAAATGTTTGGCGTGATCTGCGAAATCGAGCCATACCAAGTGTGAAACAAAGCGGCGCTTACTTTGGACGTTAGCCAGCGATGCCCTGTTCATTTTCTGTGTTCAGTCCCACAAACATACACGTATGAATGGAATGATGCCAGGGTTGAAGCAATCTGACCTTGCAGCTTTGCCCATACAAACGTCTTACTCAACACACTTTATTTCCGTGTTCATCCCCACACTTTTAACCAGACACCTGTTATACATGAAATCTTTCAGCGTCTTCTTCTGAATCTACCTGTGCCAGGGCTGAAGTCACCGCACCTCTACTTCTATCATGACAAGCTTCAAAAAGGGCGGCACTGCCATGTCTAGAACAGTGGATTAGCTGTTGCACTGGAAGTTCCAAGACAAAGTAAACAAAGATGGCCCCTGCCTTCTTGTCATGGAAAATAAGCTGAATGCTGTATGTTGTCTGTGTAGGTGTTCACACAAAGCCGCCGCTGGAAGGATCACGGGGACATGCTAAAGCAGTACGCCACGTGCCTCAGTCACTTTCTGCCTCGCTATAATATCTCTGACCCCGAAATTTATTTTGACATCTGGGTGTCCATCAACGAACGTTTCCAGCAAAGGTATTTATGCAAGCCTTTTCACTGAGAGGAAAAGTCTGCAAATCAGTGACACAACATCACTCCGTGGTTTTCACATTTGCTTTGCTCTTCCCTGTAAGGATCTTTGATCCCCGTGTGGACATTGTGAAGGCGGATTGGTCGCCTTTCCGCCCAAACCCGTGGTTAATGCCCCTGCTTGTAGACCTCTCACCTTGGAGGACCAAGTTTCAGGAGATTGAGGGAAACCTGGACAACCAGACTGAGATCGTCTTTATTGCTGATTTCCCAGGTTGCTAATCTCTCCTTGTCCTAGACATTCTTGTCAGTGTATCTGCGTGCTGTAGAAGCTATGAAATGGCAGTCTTACTTCCTTGATTTTATGTATTTCTTGTAACAGGATGTTTGGGCCGGACATAACGTGGGGAAAGGCTCATTTTTAAAGTGTAAACCATTACAGGAGATTCAGAGTTTGGGGCTGTTTTTTGAAGGTTTTATATGAGTAGAATTTATTTGCGCCAACTGGTGCTTCATGAAGTCACCATTAAAGATGCGCTGTTTTCCAGGAAAGTAATAGGAATTCATTTCATGGTGTCTTGTGTTCATCAAAATGTGAACTTTTACCGCTCCTTTTATTCTTGAGAAACAGGTCAGATATAAGTGAGAGCATTTATATTTCATATTTAGGTCTCCACCTGGAAAACTTTGTGAGTGAAGACCTGGGCAACACCAGTGTTCAGGTGCTGCAGGGCCAGGTGAATGTTGAGATTGTAGAGGAGAAGAAGAACTACACTCTGCAGCCTGGTGAGCAGATGAAGGTACATCAGTACATCATCTTCATCACTGATATTATCTGGCTTAACATGAGATCACAGGCATTTACCACAGTGTGTGTGTGTGTGTAGCTACCTGCTGGGGCCTACCATAAGGTATACACAGTGTCTGAAGAACCCTCGTGCTACATGTACATCTACGTCAACACCACAGAGGCAGCACTACAGGAGAACTTCACCAAGCTGTTTGAGCTGCAAGAGCGAGTTCGCAACGGAACAGGTGAAGCCCTGGTCGTGTCAGCAGGGAATAACACACACTCACCATAAGGGATGTGTTTTGAGAAAAAAACAGTTGAATTCAACAGGGTCCAAAGTCAAGAAAGTAAAATCAGGTTCACATCAGGGCACGCATTTGAGTGAAGACAACTAGTGGAGGATGTGAATTAAGCATTTCTTGATAATAATACCTTATATCAGGGCTGGGTGATAAATCAATATTACAATATAAGACTAGATATCATCAGCTGGAGGGATTTTGAAGTTTGGACAAATTAATGTCAGCACCCATTGTCATCCTCACAGAATCGCCACAATATTGATATCACTGTATTCAGTTAAAAATATTGTGATATTTGATTTTGTGCCAGTCGCCCACCATAATAATAACTCCTGGATGAGGACCTTATTGAACTGCTCTCGCCCATTATTACACTGCCTTTGTCCTTTTTTCAAAGTACAACAAAACTTTATTGAAAGGCTCATCAACTGTGTCAAAAAAAAGCTGTTTGAGGATGCTGACTGGAATCTCACCCCCACAGAAACCGAGCCCCTGCCACCAGAGCTGCAGCCGCTTATGGCTGCAGACGACAGTGACGGGTCAGAAATTAACGCCACCGACCCGATTGTCCGGCTGTTCCTGAAGAGGCAGCGTCGCATGAAGGAGGTGAAGAAGCGCAAGGAGGCCAACATGCTTGAGCGACTGAACCGCTTCACTGTGAAGAAGTACTACATGATACGAAGGGGGTGAGTGTTGCCCAGTTAGAACACTGACCACATGCAAGGACTCATGTTTGGCCCTAAAAACACAGAAAATGTATAACCAGTGTGAAGAATGTGACTCATCCATGACAGTGTTTTGTCTCATCTTTAAGATTCTTGATGACAGCCATTGCTCTGCGAAATCTTGCTGTGGGTCTTCCTCCCGTGGAACAGCTGACGAGGGAAGTCGCCTTCGCCAATATGAAAGAGCCTCAGGCAGAAGCCAACGACGATGAACGCCTCAAAGATGAAGTCGGTCACGGAGAGCTTTAAAGGAATTTTTGGGAACAAGAATACTCTATAGAAGTGCCTGTGAGCATTGGATCACACATTTCAGACGAATGTGTGGGTACTTACTACTGGACTGTTACTGCACCGGGTACAGTGCTACTCAGAGATCAAAGTATTTTTTTTTCTTTAATTTTTATGCATCTGAAACTCTTGGAATTTCGGATAAATATCTGATGTCAGTATTTTGTTACACAGTTGAATTTCAATGAATGAATTTCAATTTTGAACAGGTTTCTATGAATTGTGGCTATAGCAACATAAGCTTCGCTGTGCAAGATCACATGTATTTGTTCACTGGTTTAGGTATTTTATATTTTCTGTAATTCAAGCCAACTCATACAAAAACATTTATGAGCATACTTCCATTTCCCTGGCCTGAGAGGTGGTTTGTTTTCAAAGGTTATGGTTGCACGGTTCCTGTGAATGAAGTCGCTAACCCCATAATGTGACAAGAATTGAATTACAAGAAATATGAAACATCACTCGGTGGCCTGTCAGATAATTGCCTTCTCTGGTCCCCTTTTATAATAAAGAGCTAATGTGGGAATAAGTGATGATGTGATTTTAATCAAAAGTCAACCGTACTAGAATCAATTTAACATTTAACTCCAGTTTTGTGGAAATTACCAGCTTTATTGGTCAGTCTTAATATTTTACATATTGCCCATCCTAAAGTGCTACAGTAGAACTCCAGTGTTGTTCATCGTAGACATTATGGCACATAATTGACACATTTCATACAGTCAAGAGCACAAACAGTACAGGGTTACACTGTATAAATAAATACAAATCTACAAGATGGGTCTCTATGAAATGACATTTTGTTAAAACACAAAAGCATGATCTCAGGATTCATTTTACTCAGTACATATTCAAACAGGTCATAGGTCATCACCATAGTGCTGGTTAGGTCACACAAGGAAACGAGTGATGGTGAGTCAGTGAGCAGGTGAGACAAGTTTCGTGTCATCTGGAGTATCTACAGAGGTCATGAGTTAAACTCTAAGTGTAAAGTCAGATTTAAAAAGTGTTCACAACAGCTGATGCTTTTCAGGTTCCCAGGTAAGATTCACTTAAAGGGAACAATGCACGAGACAATTAGTATTTTGTTTCATATTGCACTGTATTGCACTAAGTGTAATTCCTTTAAAACACCACCAACTCCACTCCTTATAAAAATGCTCTGTAAAAGAATATCTATTTTGCATCACCCTACATGATGTGATTGTAACGTTTACCACCACAGTGGGAGAACTGCTCTACGTTAGGTGTAAATTCAACATCAAATTTCATGTCGCTGATACTACTGTTAAATACTGGCCTTTGCAAATGTAGTTCATACAATGCACATTTCCCTTACGTGTAAAAATCAATGATCCTCATTTATGAAGCTTTCAAATGCCAAAAACATAATCTAAAAATTGCATAGAGCAATGCAAAAAACAAGCAAACAAACAAAAAACAAAAAACAAAAATTAGCTGTCTTTGGGTAAGATTTGTTTTAGCCCTAGTAAGTAATAAAACCTTTAATAAATGTCTACATAGCAAGCATGTCTATGCCTACAAAGGGCTTAGGCTGGCACCAACTGAAAGCAGAATTTGTGTGTTTATTTTTTCTATTCAGATTTTTATTTTTTTAATTCTCTTTAACCTTACAAGCACTTTTATTCTTTGTATCGTTTGTCTTGATTCTATGCCTGCTCTCATCATCATCACATTGCATCTAATACTCTCCATCGTCCTGGGCCTCCTTGCATTCAGACCACTGTAGTGTTGAGGAGCTGTCAGTTGTCATTCCTAAAAGCCACTAGTTTAATTATGATATTTCATTCCCACTGATGTTTCACCTCCCCCTCTCTGCATCTCTGTCTACTTGCCACGTTGATAATTAAGTTTCATTTTGTGCTCTCTAGACCATATTTCACACCATGCTGCTCCATTCTCTTTGCAAAATTTCGTGATCTTCTCTCAACTCACTATTATCACACTGCAAAATATGCCATCTTTCCATCCTCCTCCTCTTTGCTCTTCACTCCATCCACTTGATCCTTTCACCTCTCTTTCAGCAGGCTGGCACTTGCACATCTCTATCTGCTCTTTCTTTTTTACATTCTCAAAGTCCTCAAAGTTTAACCCTTCACTCACACCTCACGATCCACTGTGTGAGAACAGGTAAGTCAAGCAAACGAGGTTTACGCAGGTGAGAAACCTGCAGAAACCTGGTTTATCAAATGAACCCTTCTCATTTCAGGTCTTCCTTTTCTCCAGGAAACACGAGTTGCTAAATCAAATACAGCTGTTACATCAAGCAATTTTCTGAAATTGCAACATCTAGATCAGCAGTTCTCAATCTGGGGTCTTTGGACCCCCAGTAGTCCTTGATGGGGATCTAAGGGGTCCCAAAAAAATGGGGAAAAATTTAACTTCACTTTTATTCATTGCCTAAAAGTTAGCCAAATGAGATAATGTATAAGAATGACTATTTTCTTCATAGTTTTCACATTCTTCACTGTTAATTTGCCAATCTACGTTACAGAAAGTTATAGAATAACTAAATTTTATCTAATCAGGATCCCTGAAACTACATGTTATGGGTCTGCAGCTTGATATCTATCAATTTGTGGTTCCTTGACACCAAAAAGCTTGAGAACCACTGGTCTAGACCACTCACCTCACCTTCATGTTCCTCCCTCACACATTTCTGTTTGTCTCATTGAATGCTCAAATACTGGGCTGACCTGACACCAACACTCCTGTCTGCCTCTGCCACAGCCAACACTGCCTTCAGTCTCCCGTCTCATGTCACGTCTTCTTGCACGCCCTCGGCTGGCTCATTTTAGCTGCTCAAAAATAATTCAAATCCCCAGTGCTGGTGTACAATGTTACTAAGCGGGCTGCAGCCCTCTCCCTCCAGGCCTCCAGACCATGGCCTGGCGGTGCTGTGTGTTTGGCTTCTGCTGGCCAAATAGCTGGCAAATATGTGACCTCCACATTTCCCTCCTGACTCCCCAGTGGAGGAATGCCCTTCACTGCTGAGTCACTCCTGATCTTCTGAAAGCTGACCTCTTCAACAAAAACCTCATGCCCCCCTTACAAATTGAAGCTTATTCTATCATTGCCCTTATTGAAGTCGTTGCCTTAATTACATGCCTTAATAGTCGCTGGATTACAACTCTGTAGTAACATGGAGTACAACAAAGAGGAATTACGTACAAAAAGGCTTCCAAATACATTGTGGCTGGTTGCTGCTGTTGTAGCATGTATTTAGAAAACTCACCAGGTTAATGTTAATTTCATCCCTTATCATTGTACCAAGCACCTTAGAAATTAGTGTAGCCTATTCTTCATATCCAGCTTATGTTTTTTCTTCTGGCATTAAAAACTGATCTGTCAAGAAACACACAAACGAGAGAGTAACTGATCACATTCCTGTTTGTTACGAAAGCTCTAAGTTTGTTGGGCACCACTGAAAGCTGTTCCTGTCTTCCCTTTTATTTATTTGCAGTTTAATCCTACACATGTGATTCATTGATCTGTTTCTTAAGAAAGGCAGAAACTGTGACAACACTTTTAAAATAAATTAAGCTCTATATTTCAAGAGAATGGTAAAACTGAGATCAGACACTTCCTTTATCTCACTGCTGACGCCATCAGCAGTGAGAAGAAGGGATTATGATTTATTATAAAGTATTTGTAATGTTGTTTCTAATGCCACTAGATCAGTCAGCCTGACCAACAATGTGTGCAAAGTCGTTGCCACTATTTTATCATCAGAACAAATGACTTACCTAGAAAAGTAATTACATATGGCTGAATACAGGGGAATTTTAATAACTATGATTATTTTAAATATTTTTTAATTTAATAATGAAGATGGAGCAAAAGGCTGTTAATATGAGAACAAAGCATGATTGCAATTTATAACAAATATTCTACCGATACTGTAAAAAAGGATTATGCATTAAAAAATTTTTGCGGTGTAGTGTATTTTGTTTTAAGTGTACGCAGTTTTTATTCCTATTTTATGCTTACGCAATCCTTTACTGGTGAATTATGGAAGGTTTTATCAACGAGACTTGTATGTTGACATGTATGTTGACATGTGACATTCATCCCAACGCACACCTCAAAATGGCGTGAACATCTGAAGCATCCGTTTGCAGCAGTGAGCCCTCCGCGGTGGCTTGGTTGAACTCTACCTTGGCTGAAGGTCTGGGTAGAAAACTCCGTGTACCACACCTTCAATCACAACATTTGAAAATGTATCTAAAGGTGGAGAAAAGAATTGTAAAACTCGGTTAATTGACTTCGGTTTGCTCACGCTTGTACAGTAGTAAACTACCATAACGCTCCATCTGTCCAACTGTGCTACTAAAATTCCTGTGTTTTTTAAAAACAGAGTAAAGTGCTGCTGCCAAGGGTCCATTTCTGATGCTGGCTGTCGATGTGAGCGATGTGCTGTTTATATGATCTCTGGCCAACTATGGACTCTACTATATCATCTTCTCCTACATCACAGATCCTCTGATTGTTTGTATTGCACATTCTGCCGTCCTGCTGAGGGATCCCTCTTTGTCTTTGGTTCACCCCAGGTGTCTTTCATTTACTTCCTAATAAGGTTGTCTTGGGTTTTTTTTCCTTGTATGCTGACAGGCAAGGCTGTATCGGATAGGCAGGCCTGCTATGTGCTGTTTGTTTCTGTTGTCTCCTGTCTGTGTTTCACCACCTTGCTCTGAATTGTTGTTGACTAATCAGATGTAGGCAGGCTCATTTGTTTGTAACGATCTTTGAGACATGGCTGTGATAATGGTGCTATATAAATAAATCAGCTTGAGCTTGAACAAAAGTGTTACGCAGGTGTGACGTGCTCTTACCGTGGGTAGATGGTAGCAGGTAGGGGTCTCTCAGAAAGAGCATGACTGGCTGGTGTGAAAGTTTACTGGAAAAAACAACACAAAAACACAAAGGAAAGGTCACTATGTGCACTCTGGCGACCTGGTGGGTGGCTGAGAAAACTGCATGCAAATCAGCCGATACCATGAGGCATTCAAGCCAACATCAGCTACATGGTGGATTAAGTTCAAGCTGTACAGGGCAAACAATGACTGAAATGTTGACAGGTCAAAATGGCAGAGCAGCATAAAGTACAATCTGAGCTGCAACAGTATAAAAGTATTATAAATATTAATAGAAACAGAAAAAAGTGCTGACCTTGATTCCTCTGATTCAGTATCAAATGACCTTAAGGAAAGAAAAAGAAAAAAAAACAGCTTGAATAAAAAAAACAAAAACAAAAAAACAATCTCATCCAGTATCTTGGGAACTTGAACTCTTCTACCAGTGAACAATGTCACCAATTCAACGCTCATTTTATTGAAAACCCACAATTCAAACTTACCCACAGCTTTCTGTTTTTGGCACTGAAGGAAAATGGCGGATATTCAGGAAATCCAGGAATATCTTTGGAAGAACCTCATTTTCCATAATTATAGTCTGCAAAGAAGAGACAAAACAAAAGCAAATTGCATGTGTGGGTCAAGAGGCAGTATACAGTCCTATGCATGACTGTTTATGTTAGGTAGAACTGAGTAGGCTGAAATTGTTGGTTTTAATCCTTTAACTTGCCTAACTGTACAAATGATTAATTTACTGTGTATTTCAGGCATAATATATTGGATAAAATTTTAAAAATGCACCATATAAGAATGTGTCAGGATCAGTCAGAGTGACTGCGACCCTCAGCATTGAAACTGTATCAGCAGAGAAGTCTACGTGCATGACAATGACCTCATATACTACAAATAAAGAGGTTCCTCTTCTTGTTTTGAAATCAAAGGGAAAGTTAAGGTAAAGTTCAGGGTGGACAGCTGCTCAGTCACTCGTGTGTCTGCATCTGCTGGACTCTGTACCTGCAGATAGAGCTCCAGGCCGTGCCTCCTCTGCTCCAGCACTTTGGGAACCCAGTTTCTAACATGTTTAGAGGGGATCTCCGGCGGCTTTATGCTCTTCTTCAGCTGGAGGGATTTTGAGGTTTGGACAAATTAATGTCTTGAATGTGTGCATTAAAAAAAGACCAACACTAAGCGTCTACAAGTGGCCTAAGTGTCGACTTTTCCTGGTTATACAGGCCACTCTGGAGTAAAGGAGTCTGGTCTCCAAAAATTATGTTCTCATACAACTCAACTGCTTTCTCATTTATTTTTCATGGGGAAATAATTTTATTGTGGATTATGTCAGTTTGTAATGTATCACAAGAATGTTTGTAATCACTAAGTCTGAGGTACAGATGCACAATGATACTGACATCAGCCGATATCAGCCGAAATAAGCTCTTCTCTGGGAGAACATCATGTGTAGGTCAGCCTGTTTAAGTAGGATCATTCTTTTGGTTTGGAATAAAATAATTTTAAAAAAATGGCATGTTTTACATAACCTTAGTAGAAGTAGTTTTCTTATTTTGCCCAGTGAATCTGTACATTCTGAAAAGCATTGTTTTCCATGGTTGCATCTACCAGTGGGCCATCATGATAACAGTAGGCATAGTAATATGGTAATTCCACTACGGGAGAGACTTGATGTTCTTTGCAATTAGATGGAAAAAAATATGTGCAAAAACCATTATTGTCAGCCGACAAAGAGTTGGAAAATATCTGCATAACTGATATTGACAAAAAATCCAATATTGTGCATCCCTATTCTGAAGTCCACTATAACAGGACAGAGTGGTGGCAGATGGGTCAACAACCTTAACCAAGTTTTTTAAGCCAAAATCTTAACCAGGTAGGTTTTATACCTAAACCTAACCTTTCCCTAACCTTAACATAGTAGTTTTAGTGGCTAAAGTGACAAAACTGGCTAAAATGCTGCCCGACATGATATAGAAAATATGTTGATTAGACACATACATGATATGGACAGAAGCGTTGGGCCACCTTCACATTACTCCTACAGGAGCTTTTCTGACATCCCATTCTAAATCCTAGAGGAGCTCCCACTCTCCTGAGAAGGCTTTCTCCGAGACTTTAGAGTGCGTCTGTGGCAATTTTGGCCGATTCATTTGTGAGGTCAAACACTGATGTTGGATGAGAGAGCCTGGCTCACAATCTGCCTGTGGGCCAGTCAAGCTCTCCCACACCAAACACAGCCAGCCATGCCTTTATGGAGCTGCTTTGTGCACTGGGGCTCAGTCCTGCTGGAACAGAAAAGGGCCTTCCCCAAACTGTTCCCACAAAGCTGGAAGCAGAGAATTGTCCAAAATGTCTTGGTGAGCTGAAGCATTAAGATTTCCCTTCACTGGAGCCCAGAAAAACCAGCCCATGGCGTTATCCCTCCTCCAGCAAACTTTACCGTCGACACAATGCAGTCAGACAGCGAACGTTCTCCTGGCATTCACCAAACCCAGACTTGTCCATCAGACCGCCAGACAGAGGAGCGTGATTGGTCACTCCACAGAACACGTTTCCACTGCTCCAGAGTCCAGTGGCGGTGTGCTTTACACCGCTCCATCTGACACTTGGCGTTGTGCTCGGTGATGTAAGGCTTGTGTGTGGCCGCTCGGCCATGGAAACCCATGCCATGAAGCTCCCGGCACTCAGTTTCTGTGCTGATGTTGATGCCAGAGGAGGTTTGGAGCTCTGCAGTTACTGTCAGTCAGCAGAGCGTCGGCCACTTTTACGCACTATGTGCCTCAGCACTCAGCGACCCCACTGTAACTTTACGTGGTGCTGCCACTTTTGACGGTGGAATATCTAGGAGGGAGGAAATTTCACCAGCTGACTTGTTGCGGCGGCGGGATCCTATTACATTACTATTACAGCAGCACGCTGGAATTCACTGAGCTCTTTAGAATGAGCCATTCTTTCATAAATGTTTGTAAAGGCAGACTGCATGGCTAGCTGCTGGAGTTTATTCACCTGTGACAATGGGACTGAATGAAACACCTGAATTCAGTGATTTAGAGGTGTAGCCCAATACTTTTGTCCATACAGTGTATTTATGATACACAGGTCAGAAACAAATGTAGTCCATGACAAAAACACATTTAAGAATGCAGTTTAGTTGTATGAGAATGTAACTTTTCGGAGACAGGTTTGTATAGAGATGCAATTTTCTGAAGTAGACTGTTGTAGCTGTTCTTTTGTCGCTTGGTCACGACATCCTCATCAGTAATGACTGCTAATCAAAAACTGTATTGTGTAAATATTCTGTGAAAGTGCCAAGTCATCCCTAAAATATCGTCACAATATCAACATTGAGGCATTCAGTCAAAAATATTGTGATATTACGTTTTTCCATATCGTCGAGCTTTATTTTGTGGTGCACAAAAACTCACCATTTTATGCAATGCATGAAATTCGCTGTAACGTTTCTCAACAGTGTGTTGTCTGCCATTCATGAGCACCTCAATTTTAAATACCTGAGAGCAAAGGAAGAAGGAAGGAGGAAGCATTACTTTTAACAAAGTAGAAGGAGAAATTCCTGTCTTGAAGGTAAACCAACTGGTTTTCTTCAATTATGCTCAGGAGATGATATACATTTTGCATTCGTCAGCCAGTAATTTCCCTTCACAATGCATACTGTCAGTCCCCAAGCTGCTGTGCCTATGTCAGCTAGATGTCAAGAGGAAGCATCTGGCTGCTGTTGTACAAAAAAAAGTGATCTGCCGGGAATCTCAAACAGACACTCTCCTACTTCCTTCATTCAGCTGGGCCCTTCCCTAAAAGGTAAGACTAATTGTATGAATTCTCTCTTTTGGCCTACATAATGTTGAGGAGAAAGTCCATTTAAGAGTTATCTGTGCAATTTTAAAATGTATACATACACACACATCTCCAAAGGCAAACAGACATGTCAGAAAAATGTCAGAAATTTTTGGAATAACTCAAAAAATATTTTCTACACTTATACACATACAAAAGGCCAAAAAAGGCCAGGCGATAAAATAAATAAATGATTTATTTGCAGTGTATGGCCATGTTACAATGAAAAAACCTTTTGGCTAACAAAAGGTCTCAGTTGATAATACTACAGACCCTCTAGTCACAGCAGATTTCACATTTCTTTAGCTGGTTACTTGATCTTTGCTTGCTTTCTTTACAGTTTGCAAATAGCTTGGAGATTGGGCAAGACATGACCAAAAGATGACTTCAGCACTTTTTTTGGACTGAGTAAAATCAGTGTCAGTCACTTCACACTTCCTTACTGGCTGACACATCACTGTGCACGCGCATCCCTTCAGCATCACCCGCTCCTGATTCACATACTGTGGTGCAATGACACTTTGACACTTTCATTTCTATCTCTTGTTGCCCTCATAAGAATCACACCATTGTGGCCAAATATTGCAAGACAACTATATGTTCCATTATGATATAGTAGTAATGGCTCCTGGATATCTGGGACTACAGATGGTGTGGAAAACAGCTCACTGTGCAGATAAATGACTGTTTGATTAGCTGGGAACTGACTTGACTGACCATGGCCAACAATGTGGTGGTCGATTAAATTCTGGAGAAATTATGACCTCAGGTTAGTAATTGTCCCAAGGCAAATAGCCACCAATAAAAAATAAAATAAATATTTCAGAAACACATTTTTTCCCCCTTACAAGATCAAGTCCTCACAGACACATAATACATAAATACTATACTATATAATGCAGATACCTTTATTACAACTAGGATTAAAGCACAGCTAGGATTAGTGCACATATTGATCAATCATGCACACATTTTTATTACAAATTTCTAATGCACTTGTTTTAAAATTTCCTTTTCTATTTCTTCATTTCACTTATGATATTTTCTCTTGAGCAACTGCAACGGACCCAATTTTCCCTCGGGGATATTTCTCAGTCTGATACTTTGTTTAAATGAAACACCACTTATACTAATAATAACATTTTGAGACTGTGTTAATAGTATGTCAGGATAAATAAGGAGTGTAAACCGTGCTCTGTAAATAAAAAGGTGATTAATCTGCCCTCCCCTCCAGAGATATGGAGCTCTGTTTACAGTTGACACCCATTGGCACTACAAGTGGGTACACACGACGCCATTAGGTGTCAAACTAAATGAACGTCATACACTGTAGCCCCCGAACTTCAGATTTATTTATTTTTTAGCTCAAGTAAATGGGTCACAGATTTTTAATTTTTTGGGCTACTCAGTCGTGTTTTGTTTTCAGGAGACGTGACTTCGAGGTTGATTTAATAGACGCAGCGTTGGACTCTCGGAGATAAATCAATAGCTTGACCGACAACTTCAAAGCCCCCGTGTTGGTATTACCCATGTTTGACTTTATTATTTGTAATGGTACACACAGCAGCTAAGTTAAGCTGGATTTCGGTGTCAGCAGCACCGCAGACAGAGACAGGCAGAGCGCAGAGAGCGGCTTACCGTGTAGCCTTTCTCGATCGAGTTGTTCTCGGAGCGGAACGACGGGATAGACACTCTGACCGGGTGCATTTTCTCTCAGCGAGGAAACATCTAACAGCAGAATTAAATGAAAAAGCAGGGCAGAGCCGCCTTGAAGGCTGCCACACACTGCTGCTAGTTACTCTCCAGCCCAGTTCAACATCACTTGAATCGGTTAAACTGCACCGTGCCTCTCTGCTGCCACCTGGTGACGAGGAGGACACACTGCTGCACTTGTGTTAGTGCAGACGGTTCTCCAAAAACCATCCATCCGTTTTCCACAGCTGCTTGTTGCCATTCAGCGTCACAGTGAGGCTGGAGTCTATCCCAGCACGCAGCGGGCAGAGGGCAGGGGTGGATAGTTCATCACTGGGTGAAGAAAAACACAGAAACACTCAGGTTCTGTCCAACAGTTCACTGATCACTGGGACAGATCACTGTTCACTCCTGGGGTCATCAGGGATCCCAAATGCATCTCCTCTGATGAGACTGTAGGTTGTTTGTACAGCATTATTATAACCAAAATTTACATTTTAAAGTTAAGGGACCTCTGGCGGTCCTTAATACTATACTTTGGTGTAGTATTAATATTACACTGTGGTCTAGTATTAAGGGAGCCAAAGTCTGTGTAAGGAGGTTGGTGGAGTGATGGATGGGTCAGTCAACACTACATTCACTCAACCAACCAGAATCAAAATCCTGTGTCAAGCAAGAACAGTGTTTGCTCAGCTATCTGTAAACATAAGCTAATGTTTCCTAACCTTAACCATCATGTCAAACCTTTTCCTAAAAGCTATGAAACACCAAGGCAATGGACAGCCATTAGCCAATGTTTGCTCATCGCTGAGCGCCTGTGGCCCGAGTTTTTGTGGTGTGTCCTGCATCACTGGCACTAGTTGGACCCCTGCTGTTGACTGTTTAGCCGATTGAACTTGGTGAATCAGCGGGGGAGCCAGTCAGTGAGAGAGATCACACTGATTGGCTGTTCGGCACAGACAATCAGTGCACGAGAAGAGAAATGGAATTATTTTTCACCTCTGTCTTCCTTTCTTCTTCCACCACCAAAAGACCAATGGCTGCAGTGCCATTCACAGCTTCTGATCAGACATACTCTGGATTAGTAGCCAAACTATGAAAAACCACCTGTGGCGAGTGACAGTAGTATGAAAATGGTAAGCAAATGCTGCTTTGTTTACGGTTTGTATATTTGCATTCCTGGGTCCTGGTCTCCCTTGTTGAATGACCAATACAGTCTACTGCCACCTGCTGGTATGGAGACTTATGTCCTCTCATGCAGGTGGCCATTGGCTGTAGTCTTTGCAGGGTGTCCAAGGTCAGCTTTTTGGCCCCAACACAGGCAAAGTGAGGCGACACAACATTCGGCATTTGTCACTGCTTGTTCTTTGATGTCAGTTTGGTGTGTCTGGGCCTTAACCTGAACAATAACCTTTTCCTAACTGTAACCAGGTATTTTTACTTGCCAGCTTGCTCAGGAAACGGTTCTTTGAGTCGTGTTAGAGACACTCCTGTGGGTCATATGCAGAAGTAATTTAGGAAGCGCTCCTGTCGGTCGTACACCAGATGCTCCTGTGAATTTTATTAGAGGGCTGAAACAAACGATCCGTGTGGTCGTACTGGTTGGAGGAGTTGTTGATTTGGATTTGTAATTGTTTTGTTCTAATTACTTCATTCCTTTCGTCCTTTGATTCCTTTCTACTTTACTCCAACTCTCTTGTCCCTCTCTTTCTTCTCACTTCTATATTCCAAGAAGCTGTCACAATATTCCCAGTACCTTTATTTCTGCCCCGCTCACAATGAAGTACCCTACCTCTCTGTTTAGGACTACCCGACAAAGTCTCTGTAAATTCAAACTGCTCTCCTGTTCGTATTTCACTCATCAACAGTCCGCTCTTTCAAACGTTCTTTCCTTCCACAAAAAAACTAGGCTGTCATTCAGTGTTGCTGGAGACACATCAGGACACAGTAGTGTTCACGCTACACATGCTGTCCCTGATCACCTCTGAACTGATTCGAGTGATCGGACCACAGCATGCTGACTTGTACGTAGCACTGGCCTCTTCGGATCACCGGAGACTGAAGTTAAAACCAAGTGTGAATGAGGTCTCACACACGTTCGGAGCTGTGGGTAATGCCCATGCCTGTGGACTGTGTGAGGAAACATGCAAACTCCACACAGAGAGGACTTCGGTTGGCTGTGCTGATGTTGTGTCCCGTCGTCCACTCGGTTTTACAAATTTGTATGAACTGAAATGATAGAGGTGCCTTTCTTGTTGTTTCTGATGGTGTGTGTATGTGTGTGTGTGTGTGTGTGAGAGAGAGAGTTTATTTAAAATTGATCATTTAAAAAGAAGATACAATGTCACAGAATTTTATTCAAGTAGATTTCATCAAAAGATCCGAAGAGTTTCCTTCATCGTACTGTATATAAATACAACAAATACATTTTCTTTTAAACAATCATTTCTGTTTTATTATTTAAATCTCAATACGATAATTGATAACGACTGAACAATGTGATTTGTTGTTTTTTTTATTTTGCTACTCTGAGCTTACTTGCATCTCTTTTTTTGTCTTTTCACTATCAGTGAAGTGATATGGTGATATGAAATGCAAGCCTATACAGTACAATGCAAAAGAAGAATAAAAACAGAGACATTCAAAAGAAAGGGTGAGAAAAGAATATGAATATGAATAGCAAGGGTGAGAAAAATACTTTCACACACAAGCAAAAAAGATGGATTTAAAGCTATAAGGTATAAAGCAAACACATTTAGCACAAATCACATGCGATCAAGTCAAATTATTCATACTTTTATCGAATTTGTGAGTATTATCAATTATACATCTTTAGGCTCTGTTTTCAAAACTTTTATAAGTACATTGTTTATGTGTAGAATACAGAAAACAACACCTTGTAAAAAACTAACCAATTAAAAATGTTGATTCTATAAGTATGCAGTCCTCGTCACTGTCATTTACAGAGCTGCTCCGTAGCGGTGCTGTGAATGACTGTCATTTCTTAATATCTGAAAGAAATAATAATGCAAAAAACACCTTGAGTATTTCTGGAGGGTAATATGAATATTTCTCGAGCACCTTTAACCTAACAGTGTCTGAGGTGAACTGAGATACTCACGGTGACATGTGACAGCCTGACACGTAGGCATAGTTGCCAGTGTAGCGGACCTCACAGCGCACCACGTTGTTGCTGTAGTCTGACTCCGGGACCTGATAGCTGGGGTTTACACTGATCTGTGGAGCAAACGGAGATAAAATTGATATTAAAAACTCCTATCGACAAATGCAGCAACAAAGGTTGTGAGAGCAAAAGATGCGCAAGGTTTTCCTGCGTGCAGTGTCAGGGGTTCAAATCCAAGGGGTTCGTTCCCAAAGGAGAGCGATCAACTATGTCATCTGGTATTTCGGACAAACCTTGAGGACATAGTTTCCAGGTTTCACATCTGTGATGTCAATCCACTGGCAGTCAATGTCTGCATTGTAGGTATCATAACATCCTGGACTCAGCCCCTGCAGGTTTGACAGCACACATGTATAACATCTGACTTATAAATCACATTCGCTGGCATAAACACATGACTATAGGCACTTTCACATATAGAAGAAAATACAGCCATATTTTTCTCTGTCTGTTTTCTTTGACACCGTATTAGAGCCATTGTAGGGAGAAAAAATACAGAAATTTGTGACCTCATCATCTCAGGTTTTTTGAGTTTTTTCCCCATAAGTTTGTGAGTTTTTTGGCACTTTAATCTCAGAGAATATCCGAGTTTTTTCTTGTAAATGTACGACTTTAGTCTCGAAAAGAGTTTTCTTTTGTCTCGAAAAGAGTTTTCCGTATCTATAGTTTTGGTTCAGTCTCATGGGAATTCTTTAGATGCAGAGGCAAAAGGGAAAAAAAACAGATTTAGTCAGTCAAATTAAAGTCTAAAAAAGAATGGGAAAAGGAGGAGGGGAGGGACTAGCATTTTGCATTTTTTGGATCTTGCACTCTGCATTTTTTTAAAAAATAATTTTAATCATACTCCTGTGTATAGTGTGTATAGTTAGACTTTTTATGTAGGCTCAATTTCTTATTTCTGTATATATTGTAGTAATATTTTGTAGTATTAATGCACATACTGGGACTTAATGCACATACTTTTTCCAAATTTCTAAGGCACATGCTTTTTACATTTCTTATTTCTTTTTCTATTTCTTAGAATGTAATTCTTCTCTTGGGAACTGAGCAACTGCAACTGACCCAATTTCCCCTCAGAGATGATAAAGTATTACTGATTCTGATAACAATTTTTTTTTGGTTCATTTTCACAGCAATATTTTGGACAGAGAGGCAACAGAAAAAACGTTTCAGCCAATCAAATTAAAGCTCTAAAAAAAGACGGTGGGAGGGAGGGGGTCAGCTCAGTGTGTTAATGCTTTGTTTACTGAGGAACTTCTCACAGAAATCCAGGCAGGAGAGAAAAGAGATCATCAAACTGCCATTGGGTTCTATGGAAATACTCATAAAACCTGCCTTCAAGGGCAGAATTTTACTCTCCCAGCTCTTCCTCATTCCTATTCATGAACCTAGCTTTTAATACTATATGTCAAGTAAAAACAGGTTGAGTAAAGTAAAATCAAATCAAATCAAGTCCTCCATTCTGGTCTGAGGTCTCATGTGCCAGAATAAAACACTGTTTAATGTGTGAATATGTGAATGCTTGGCCAACAGTGTATTGCTATAGTTTATGGTAATCTTTATAATTATTGTTCTGGGCCTTTATTCTGTAACCAGCCCTTGCAATCCTTAATTGTTTGTGATTAAAGCAACACCACTGGATTATTTACTGCACGGTGATTATATGCAATTTGCCTAAAGACCGTAAATATATGTTTTATGTAAAAACAATATTTTAACAGTGGGTGAAAATGGAGCGTGTGGTGGTTATCTCGGTAACTATCTTGGTAACCTGGGTGTGTGCAGTGCAGGCAAACCGCCTGTAGTAGCCGTAGTCACAGGAAGTGTCTTCCAGGCAGAAGCTGGCCTTGTGGCCCTCTGCCACCGTCCTCTGCGAGCTGGAATCCAGCAGGTCATAGTGGCTGAACTCATCCATGCTGTGGTAATGCCTGTGAATAAGCAGCACAGCATTCAACAGCTCTTAATATATTTGAGCACAAGACCCCAACTGGGTAAATTCAATGTCAATCTGCTTCAAAGGACTTCTGTCTTCTGTCTTCATATTGTGGACAGAGGTATGAACCATTTTGGGTTCCCAAACTGCTCTTTAAAAAAGACTGTTTCACACTGAAAAAGGTGAGGTATGTCCTGTCATCTACAAATATCATCCTGCTCATCTCATGGCTACAAATAATTGTGTCTGGAGAAAACAAAGGGTATTTATTTTGTCCATCCTATCACTGCACAAAATAAAGTCTTATCATAGTGTGACTGATGGGCAGTCAATTGTGAAATGAATCTGCATCGTGTTAGCAATCCGCTTTCATTCCACAAATGTCAAGACATTTATTTAAGGAGACTAAAGGAGTCTGGATTTTAACATCAGTTGACTTTCAAAACACAGCAAAAAAGCACTATAGGACTAGGATCTACATCAACAGTTCACTGGAGCTCTGCCAGATGTGCTCCATCACAGGGATTAGCACAGTGCATTGCTTGTTTTAGAACATAACTATGGGCTGAGGTAGTTATACACAGATTCTGTGAGATCAAGACAACGAGGCTGTTTTCCACAAGCTCAGCAAGAAAATAGAAATGTTTGCCACTTTTTGGTCCATGCTCCTCATCGCCCCTTTCTTATACACTGCATGGCTTTTTTTTGTTGCAATCAGTGGCAAATCTATAGAATTTCATTTGAAGCTCAATCACATGTAAAGGCCGGCGCTGTTTATACAAAATGTAAACTCAATAGAAGCTTAAAAGTCTAAAAATGTAAAACTCATGTTAAGTAGTCTGTGTATTTATCAAAGCTATATTGTCTACAGTGCAATGACTCATGAGTGAAACATAGCTAATAGTACCATCAGCGGTGCAACAGGGGGTGCCATACTACAGTCACACACTGTTCCTTGACTGACAAATGCCAGTGATACTGAGACTTTGGTCATCATCCATTGTGTAGGTTGTTTGCATTTGTACTTGGTGTACATTTAAACAAAGACAGATTTATATTTCAAGTTACAATGTGTTAATAAACTTCCCAATTCCCTATTTTCTCCCTCTAACTTTTTCATAAACATATGTGAAACACATAAAATTTAAATGGTTACATAAAACCCAAATTATATCTGTAAAGCAGTGGCCCAGACTACTTTTTATGAACCTTCTCATTGCATATCCAGATCCACAGTTCTCACATAAGCACTGGAAGTACTGAGTTGGAGGCCAGTGTTGGTTTACACAGTCCTGCATGAATGTTTCAAACAAATGAGTCTAAGGAGAGCAACATGTTGGCTGGGATGTGCAGAGCAATGCAAGAAAACAGCCAAAAGTCACAGTGTTTTATTCTGAGGTGTTGGAGCAAAGATGGACAGCGCTGAAGAGGTTTACTCACTGGTGACAGCTGTGCCATTCCCATGAGTAGCGTGGTCTGCTGGGCAGGAAGTCAGCTGTGCCCTGGTTCTTGACTCTCTGAGGGAACCTCAGCAGCATGCGGGTGTCATAGTCCCTGACACTTGACCTGTAGGCTGAACTGCATGCACACACAAAAGAGGAGGAGATTTAGAATACAACACTGGCCATTTAGACGCGATGACATCATCAATTCAATTCAAAGAACTTTAATTATACATTAGGAACTTTGTTTGTGGAAAGCATCAGTTTGTATACATGCAACTACAACGTACATACATTCCTCAGAACTCAACACGTCAAGGTGGTTTCTCATGCTAAATCCCCTCTAGCCAGTGGAGCAGACTGTGACTCTGTGCTAAGGCAGGTTACGTGCAAACGCTGGCTGGAAAAAATATTTTCAAAGTACGCGGTTGTTTGGGTTAGTTTTCGATAATGTGTTTACCAGTTGTATTTTTCCCCTCAGGCGAGTTCCAGTGATTAAACTTTATAGTATCCCATCACTCCGCCCTTTGACCATCAGTGGCACAGTCCTGCTTCATTTTACCTTCATCCCCCAGTTCCACCAGGCAACTGGTGACCACAAACACTTTAGGTGGTGGTTAGGGCTCAGAGCTGTGCGAAAACACAGTCAGACTTGCCTGCCACGCTGGGTTTTTTTTTTTTTTTGTTCTTCCCCTCACGTGGACCTGTTTTGACAACAGCCTACCTTGACAAACAGTTTTCTTCGGCTGCACATCTGAGGTTGTACATTGGGACTCTCTGCACATAGGCGGAGGCCTGGATGTAGTATGGGTCTGGCACAAGATCAGGTAGACCTAAACAATAATTCATAAATTATAATAACAGCATTACTAGTGACAATGCTAATGATAATTATGAAAATATTTGCTACATTAAACAATAATTAAAAGGTGATAATTACATGAAAAGAATAACAAATATACAGATTTGGCACATATAGAGCCAGACAGAGCAAGACAAATAGATAGATAGATGGATAGATAGATAGATAGATAGATAGATAGATAGATAGATAGATAGATAGATAGATAGATAGATAGAAGTAAAGATAGATCAGCAATTTTGGATATCATTTTTTAAAATGATATTCATTTAAACTTGAAAGTAGACTCCTTCTTACCGTACTGGTGGTAGCTTGTGCCATAGCCCGGTCTAGGCCTGGGCCTGGGTCTCTCATATACATCGTAGTAATTGTAGTAAGGATTATCTCTGTCCGTGGACTTGTATGGGTCATAAGGATCATCACCAACCATCATGTCCTCTCTCCTGACCGGGGCTCCATCCTGGGTCTCATTCGTCGTGCTGTTCCTCTGCGCCTCTGCGTGGCCACCTGGATGGCCGTGCTGATGCCTCAGATGCCTTGGGGCCTGAGGTGGCTGCCAGCGGGGGCTGCCGGCGCTGGACGCAGCCTGGCCGGAGGTGTCCGAGGGGTTCCTCGCCTCCCTGTTCACGTCTCCATCGCGAATGATGGTGACAGGTCCTGCTTGCACTTGCTCCTGTGCGCCCCTCTGCCTCGGTGGCTGATACTCCGAGCCATGACTTAAAATACTAAAAATCTTGCCATTGTGTGCCCACTGTAGTGTCTGCCGGAGAGGCGCTCTTTGGTTATTTCCTTGCTGTGTCTCGGGATTCCTCTGAGATTGGGCAGCTTGCAGTATGAAAACAAATAAATAAGCGCATGCATATGCGTAAAGTGGCGTGCCAAATATGCGTAATCCCATAATGACTTGAGTTGAGCGAGACTTAATGTGACTGAGCGAATATTTCAAATGAGCGGGGATATCACTTGTCTGTTAAATATGTTTCATTTCTATATAAAGTACATCCAAGGAACAGAGAATAAATCCTAACTTTATACGTATCCGTGTGGACTCATAGCCTATCGCTCTGTTCCTACGCGTGCAGATGCGTCTAGTGAGATGAGGAGGAGGAGTTCAGCATTTGAAGTTTCTGAATATGTTATACAAGTCCAAAATGGTACTGCTGCTCATATAACCGCTGGGTACGTGAGCCTGATCAGACTCGAACCCCCAACTAACCTCATGCGTCTGCCCGGAGCGTTTGATAACTACAGGGCTGCCCTTTGAAAAACAATCCACGTGATTTAATGACATTTCTTTTATGCATCACAAATAACAAGAAGTCACATATTAAGATAGAGATACATATAGACACAGACATACACACACACACTTAGACATAACATTTGCAAACTCTCTCTTGTGAAATTCACCCAACAATATGATTGGTTAAATGACACCACCTAATTCCTAGAGCGTATGCAAGATCTTTTTGCCAGATCAGCAAACACACCATGATAAATGGCTCTTACCCTGACTGTTGGATGAACTCCTAACCAAATTGCAACACACAAGTGCCACAACCCTCCGTACACATCAGCTTGTCTTATAGGAAGAGCACGTAAATGTAAACATGATTCTGTAATGATCTTGCAACATGCCATTTTTCTTTCTGGGAAATCATCCCCCATAAATCAACCCCTCCCCATTTCCTTAATTCTCCCTCCTCTGGCTCTTTTCTGGAAACGTGAAAGAGTCATCACATGCTGCTCAGGTCTGCAGACTAATCTTGTCTAAGGTAACAGCTATTCTGAGCAATAAACAAATGAAGCTGTTTGTCTTGATACTTGAGGGCTTTGATAATGAGTCTGGGAGCAGACTGGCCACGCTGACCCCAAGGTCTCAGATAGATCTGAAGCCTTTGCTGTAGTCCAATGAAAACACCGCCCTGTTGTTAACACCACAGGCATAATGCATGGCTTGGGAAATTTAATCAAAGGTTTTCATTTCCCTCTGTCTAGCAATCTGGGAAAGACTTTTGAGAATCGACAGAGTTGACCGCACCATGGCTGCTGCTTAACCGCACCAAATTGTCAGCATATACAAGGAGTTTAAATCTCTCAGGTCACAAGAGCACCATTTTATGAGAAGCATTTGCTTACATGCACAGTATCATGATTCGCCATAACAGGTAAATGGGATTACCAGAGATTAATATTGAGCTCTACAAGCAACAAATAGTGTTTCTTTGGTTAGAATTGTCAATTAATTATGAAAAAATGTATCCCAGGAGTTAAAATTCAGCATAACAAATGAATTAAATGGTCAAGTCCAAGTCACTTGCTAGAAAAGCCCTATCTTAGACGCAAAGGTTAGGAGACGTAAGACAAAAGGAGGTGTGAGATCTCAACACCTGGGAGTTCAATTACGGTGTCCCATATCTTGACACTAGGGGGCAGATGACTGCAAATAATAAGGGGTGCTGCATGTCATTTTCCTCAGCCATTATCAGCTCTCAAGGGAGTCTGCTAGTGGTGGTGGACGTTGGAAACGTGCAGCCTGAGTACTCCACATACACATACACAATACAAAGGGTATTTTTCTCAGGCACTGTTTTTTTCTTTTTATGATTTAAACAACTTTTTTGAAATTTTACTCCCACTGCTTTGCTATTTAAGAACAAAGAACAACAAAAACTGAAATAGTGCGATCTGAAGCCATTAGGGAAATCAGATTGCACCTACTAAGTCTGCAGAAGCAAATATCTAGGTGGAATTGCGCTTTAATTCTCCGGCAACTCTCGAAGCATAAATGGTAATATAATGGTAGAACAATCCTCGGTTGTGTGTGGGGGATTTTCTCCATTAGCTGCATAACAACACTGTTTGATAGTGATCCAAGAGTGAAGCTGGCTGTTAATGGCTTTGGCTCAAACTTCAGACTGTTCAAAGAGCAGCTGAGCAAAAAGACATTTGTCTGTCAGGTAAAGTACCTTGTGAGGATAGTTCTGTGTGTTTAATGTCAAAATCTTTACACGGTGCGGCAAAGTGTGGTTACACAATCTATTATCTTTGGATAATAGAAGCTGTTCAGTATTATAGAACAGTCAACGGTGCATATTCCAGTTGCAGGTCATGTGATATTACATTTTTGCTTGTATAAGCCTTGAGGACGAATCAGCGCCGAGAGGTATTATATGAGCCCCCAAATATGTATCCACCCTCCAAATGTCTTAGATGTACCAAAGACCCAGAGATAAATTGGAGACATTCGATACAGATTGCGGTTGAAGCCACCACTGGCTCAGGATCAGGATCAAATCTGAAATACATCTTCTGTATGTAAAACCAAGACTTGACTTAACAATAATCCAGATGAAATAAAAGCAAATGACTTTGTTTAAATACATACACTGCAGCAGTTCTGTCTTTGCAGACAGGATCACAGCAGCTTCAGCAAATAGTTGAAATGCTGTTTTGCAAATGTTTCCTGTTTTCTCTTGCAAAGTGTCCTCTAATGTTCTTTTATTTTTCTTTGAACTCCAGACTAATTTTTCCGGTGCCGTAGCCCAGTGGTTTTCAAAGTGGGGCCCGGGGACCATCAGAGGTCCTTTACAGGCTTACAAGGGATCCTCAGCAAAGTGAGTAATAATTTAATGTCACTGTAATTCAATTTTATGAGTGATTATTGGAATATTGTGTTTTAATGTCACTACTTTGAGTCTGTCTTTTCAAATCAGCATCCCTGGCATAAAATCTCATCAAATGAGGGTCTGCAGCTCAACTTGAGGGTCTGAAAACCCCTTAATAAACTAAAGGTACTGGCTGATTTCAAGAGGACAGAAAGATATGCCCGGTCTAAAACAGCTATGGATGCAATTTTCTATTGGCCAAGATGTGGTGGTGTGTTTACTTTGAGGATGACGGGAGTATACCCCTGTGATTCTGCATACCAACAGTTCCTCCAGAGAGTGAAAGTATGTGCACATGTTTCTGAGTTGTTTCCACTCACTTCCATGGAACAACAGGCCGACAGACAGAACCAGCTGTACCGGGCCACTGTTATTTTTCACTCGTAATTCATTGAGCGTTCTCCATGCAGACTCCGCTCTCTCCAGCGAGGGCAGTGCAGTGTTCCCCCCAGACAGTGGAGCCACATCTGCAAGGAATTAGCCCAGTTCTTTTGTCCACGTTGCTGGAATTCTCCCCCACTTCTGATTTTTTGGGCACTGCGCTGAAGTAGAAGTATTTAAACCAGTCCACCACTGAGCTGGAGTATAAGGAAAAAAGCGACAAAGCCTACTGAATATGAGAAATTCATTCAGCAAAAAGAAAAAGAAAGGCCACGCTGTGCTCTCATCATCTCCATCCTTTCATGATGCTGCATTTACCAGAAAATAAACCATTTTCTCTGACTCAACATCTGGCAAAAGTCTGCCAGTAAGCATAAACTTGAGTGTGACGTGACGTAAAGCCTAGGCAATAATATCTGCAGCTTAGGCAGACAGATATTTTATTATTAGATATTATTATAGCTATAGTGTGTTTAATATGTATTATAACCTTTATGACCATAGCATCTATTACTACTGTTGATGCAGGTTTGGTGGTTTTCTTTTTCTTTATTGAACTGGTAAGTGATTTACAAGACATTCATTAGAAACCCAGTGTGTAGTTTCAAAAATATATGACCATCAATTTGAAGCTAAGCATTCTCACTCCTGTAAATCTTGCTCTTTGGTGGTTCTCATCTGGCAGAGGCAAAGTTTCAGTAGCATGATCTCACCGTCGTGAAGCTGGACCACACACGTATCGTTCAACACATCTATGAGGCCGACTTCCGCGTAACACTTCTCAAGACTCCTAGTTATCACCTCAAGTATTAACTCTACCTTCTCCTAATCCAATTTACGGTTTGCACACTTACACATTTCCTTCAAGCATTTGTTAATAGTTTCTCTAAACACGTGCACTCAGCCTTCTCAAATAAGGTCAGACTCAGCTCAACTCACAAAAAAAAAAACAACTACGAGAGAAACAGACAGTTCAAATATTTTTTCCCTCTTTCATAAATAGTAGGTTTCCATTACTCTAGAAGCAAGGCTTGTGTTAACCCCCCACCCTCCCTCATCATCACCACGCACACACACACACACACACACACACACACACACACAGAGTGTGGTGGACTACGTGGCACTCTGCACATGTACACTCAGCAACCAAGAGGAGGAGCACTTCACCAAGACACAACCCAGCAAACCTTACATCGCTCAGTGACTCACTCAGACTCAGACAGACTTCACCTCTCCCACTCCTATTATCAGTCTTATTCCACATTCTCAGGGATGGAGGGGCAGACTCCAGAAAAAAAATTATTGAGTGCTCTGGGGTATTTGTTATTGTATATGATAAATCATTTTAGGATTTATTTTTCTGTTTTTGGCAGTACAACAGCGTAACAAAAATGTGAAGCAGCACAGGCACAAATCATGCTACCTTTCACTGTTATGTTGTTATGTTTAGGCCTTAAAGCTCCAGTCTAGTGATTTTCATGTTGTGACTTGATTTTTTTTTTTGTTATTTAAAAAGTATTGATCTTCACAAAAGTTCATAATAAATGAAAAGCTTTTTTATGTTTTGCATATTTTATGTTTTTCTCTTACTATGCCAAAAATGACCCAAACCTTGATTTCAAATCTGAGGTATGTACTGAACAGTTATTTTTGTGTACCGTTACATCCCGAATATACACTCAGTGGCACAATCTAATGCAATCCAGTCCAACTGCTCTGCCATGAAGTTTCCTTTCCTGCTGCCTATAATGCTCAGCTTTTCTTGTTGTCACAGTAATAGAGGTGTTCATTCACTTCTATTTTTGGCATTGAGCTCATAGTTAGTGCTGCTGCTGGACTGGACTGCAGTTTACTGAGAGCTGTTTCTACTATTCTGTCTCCCTCATGTATAGAAATAGCAAGGACAAAAACATTAGAAACACCTCTCAATATGCAACATGGCCAGTCCAACATGCAGGTCACAAACCTTGTTGGTTAAACCAGAGACTCTAAACTGTCCTGTAGGTGTGAATGTAGCTGTCTGTGTCGGACTGGTGGCCTATCCAGGGTGTGTGCCTACCCTCTGCTCAGTGCATGCTGGGATGCACTCCAGCCCTGGGTTGCCTGGAATGGGAATAATTGGGAGTAAGACTTGATGAATGAATCTGTTTTCCCACACAGCAGCTGAAGAAAAGAATTGTAATACTGTGTCATTTTCCCTAATTCATCTACTAAACTATCTTAAATTTTTGTGTTTTATTGGAAAAGTAACAGAAGAGGATTGAGTAAGAATGAATTAAAGAGTTGTAAACAGGAGAACTATCAATTTAATGGAATGAAATTCTGTCATCTCCACTGCGGTGTATTCAAGGGCTGGTTGCCATAAAAATCTTTTGTAAGCACCAGTTATGTCATCACAATAGCCCTGTTTCATAAATGCCATTTGTTTAAAACAGGACAATGGCTCCATCTACAGGAGGGATAAATTCAGATTATATTTTACAGAAAAATACACAGCTGATGTTCCATTTGCATCATGGAATGCAGAGTTAAAGTGAAACCAGTGGACCGTGTTGGTTTAGACGGCAGGCGTCCAGTCTGAGGTCATTACTGGAGTCAGAGTGTTTACACGAGGCAGAGCATCCTGGCCTGATCCACTTTTGCTGAGTAGCTGACATATATTCAAATTTCCCAATTTCCCCAAGTATAGGGTTGCTTTCAATGATTATTTATTTATCTATTTTCATTTTTTGCATGGGTGGAATCTGTGAAGCAATGCACTAAGATGCTGCCTTCATTTTTTTTAAACCGCCAGCAAATGTTCCATCTTTCTTTTTGTATTTCACATTCGACATCAACCGGGCAACTCAAAATGTAAAAAGTCCTGTTAATAAGAGAAATAAACAGTGCCTTTGTTGTTGCTTTGTTTCTTTTTAATTATTGAATGCAAAATATAACAGACTCAGAAAGTCACAGCAAAATAAGCTTTGCAAAAAAAGCGTAGTGCACAAAATACAGAAAGCATCCTTCAATTTCATCAGAGCAGAGAGTATTTATTCAGAATAATCAACTCTTAATAACAGGTTCATATAATACTGGTAACGCAATCATCAAATTAGACTATAGACAAAGTAGTTTGTTGCTGTTGAAGTGAACGGATGAATTTTCAGTTCAGTAGTTTGCACAATGTAACAGTGTTCAAAAATGATAGTGCAGGTTTGCTACAGTGATGTTTCATGTTCATTATGTGCAAAAGTATGATGATTTGTTTATATCTCAGTAAAACGTTAAATATGTGTAGTCCACAGCTTTGAGGCATTCAATCCCGTTAACACAAAAAATGCCAGCAAATGAATGAATATTTGATATGTCCTGATTATCTGAAAATTAAATAGTTTAGAGGTTAACTAATCAAAACAGACGTGGAAGCAGACAGACCAGTGTTGTGCTTGTTTTAGGGTGGCAATCCAGAGAGGTAGGTCATACACTGAAGATCAGGTGACCAGAGAAGAAGCTGTCTGTGCTCAGGCCGTTGCTTCCCTCACTGGCCTCCAGCCACACTTGGTCCCCTGGCTCCAGCTGCAGCACTGTGTCCCCTGTCGATGTTTGCCGACCACCCTGATAAACCTTAAAGCTGTGCAGCACCAGCTCACCGTTACGCCACAAGTCCACGTTTCCTATAGGGATGAAGGATGTACAAACGAAGCTGAACTGGTAGACTCCACGAATGGCGCAGGTGAACCGTCCTGTCTGTGTGCTGTAATGGTTCTGTCCATTGTAGATGACCTGTCGGAAGCGAATGATTTTTTCAGAAGAGGGATTGTAATTGCCCAGTCGGACAGAAAAGGCAGATTGTAGCTGTGTTGCATTGTTGCTGGGTGCTGCTGGCCCGGGAGGTCCTGTCATGCCTGGGGGACCTGAGGAGAAACACAGGAGGAAGGTCAGACGGCACGTACAAATCTTTACTTTATTACTTTCAAAGCTTCCCTTGGTCTCTGTCCTACTATGCTGCAGATATTTTAACACCTTAGAGATCACACAGCTGTGCCATCTGGCCACTGTGAGTCCAGGCTGTTAGACCTGGACTCAGGCAAGACCCACAGCCGTTTTAAGGTAGCAGACATTTGCTAAGCTCCCGTTAGATAGCAGTGTTAACTAACGTTCAGTACGTTTCCTGACCTTAACCATCACCTTTTCCTAAACTTGACAGTTATGATGAATCCTTTCCTAACCTTAACCATGACCATTTTCTAACCTTAACCATGACATTTTCTTAACATGAACCATGACCTTCTCCTAACCTCGACCAAAGAAAGCTAAGCTCACGAAAGCGGCTAAAGCTAATGTTTGAGTGGTTAAGAGTGACTGATTTTAGAAATAGGTGATAACAGCTGCTGGCTCACTAGAATGTGCAGCAGGGACCTACTAAGCCATACCTGCGGGGCTGATTATGACTGATAACATCCATTCAATGACGTGATAACGGTCACACCAAGCAGGTGCACCTGGATCTGACTGTAGGAGTGACTCACTGATGAATTATTTTTATTCCATGTTTCAGCCAGTTGAGCCTAAAGGGACCTCACTTTAGTTGATTTGCTTGTTTTATTTAGTTATTTTTGTCAGTCAGTGTTTAATTAACCTGTAGAAAATTTCATATTTATGTTAAAATCAATTTCTTACTATTGTGATGTCTGTAAAGCCCTTTGTACCTCTATAATGAAACACTCTATCAATTTAAAATGTATTTTTGCAATGTAACTTTATCGTTCATTATCAGTAGTTGCTTTGTGAGTCACTAGATGCATTTTAACAATATAGTCTCTAAGACTTGTCATGTCATTCAATATATCATGGTGTTAGAACTTGTTACAATAAGATTTATATTATGTGTAGCCATCTGAAAGACATTCAGCACAGGGTTTAATGCACATACTGTTAAATAAATGAATACCAACATAATAAAATAACTAATAAAATGAAAGACATTTCAATTGACTACCTCGTTGTCCAGGAGGCCCTCGTGGTCCTGGAGGTCCTGGAGGTCCTGAGATAAGTTCACAGTCTGTATATCAAGAGGATATAGACATACATCTTATTTAGCCTCATGATTATATCACATTTTTAAAATATGCTTGAATGAATAAATCACCTCGTATTTGGAGCAAAGACCCTCCACCAAAATGACAGAAACTGAGAGAAATTGCAAAAGACTGCAAGATTTTAGCGTGTATATTTGGTCTATTATTTGACTTCATTATGCTTTTCAAAAGTTGATTATAGCATTGTAAGCAGCACTGAATCTGACCTCATGTCCTCTGACATCAGCACAGTTAGCCCCTGGGCCTGCAAGACCAAACACCACATGTGAAGTATGATTTTGATACAAGTGATTAGTGAAGAAATAAATAGAACAGTTTCAGCACAGGCTGAAATGCTTAAACCTGTAGTAAAAACCAAGACATAAATCGTCCCCACAGTCAATGCCAAAGAGTTTCATCCAGACTTGTTTCACCTGAGCTCTCGCAGGGTCTGTCTCTCCAGGCAGACAGGTTCAGACGTCGGAGGCTGCTGCAGCGGACAAGCCTATTCCTTCTAGATATGACACTGAATGGATCTTGGGGGACATTGTTGATGCCAGTGTTATCACAGATGATCCTGGACAGGGACGCAGAGGCCAGTGCAGCCCTCTGTCTGCTGGAAAAGACACCTGAGTTCTCATACCACAGCCTATAAAATGAAAAGAACAGAGGACATGAGTGACAGCACAGATTGCATTTGAACTGCCCGAAAGATACACAATGCTTAGCGAAGACTGGGAAGCCAGCACGAGTCTGTTTGCATAGAGTAGGACTAATTAAAGGCTATTACTGCCTCCAGTATAAATGTATATATTCTCCTCCTCTCATAACCCTAAGACACAAACAGACACACACTGATACACTCTGAAAATAGATACACACTGGTTAACTACTCACCTATCACCCTGGCGGATCCTCTGGAACTGTGTCCCAATGAGGCAGGCGAACAAAGGTCCTACACGGCCACCGCGAACAAACGGCTCTGCGACGCCTCCCAACCAGACATCGATGTTGGCAGGGGTGCCATAGAGCTCCAGCAGCCGGCGGGCCAGGTTGGTATTGTTCAGGACCCGAGCCAGCTCAGCCTGATTCCTTGGCTGAGACAGCCCGCAGAACCTGCGCCATGCATTGTAGCCTAGTGGGGCGAACAAGAAAGAATGAGTAGATTAGATGGACAGGGACTGGAATTAAAGAACGAATAAAAAGACCAAACGCTGGCAGGATTGATAGGTGATGCACTGTAAAATGTCACAGTGGAGCATGTACCAGGCAGGCCATGTTCACGTCCTCTCTGCATGTTGAGAGAGCCCAGGTCCAAAGCCAGGTGCTGCACAAACTGGAAGAGCCTCTCCCTAAGAGCGTCCACCATCATTTGATCCTGAGTGTTCAGTTTAGCAGGACGACCGATCAAACCACGGATCAGGGGGTCGATGCCACCTACACATGACATGACAGAGGAGCATGAAAAATGATGATATTCTTTTTAGTTGTCAGTTTTAGATTGGGTCGCTGAAACTCAACACAGCTGCTTTTCAACCCACTCACCCTCAAAAACAATTCTCCAGGGGGTGAAAAAGGCTTCGTACAAGGGGACACTTGGAAACCGAGTATTTTCCCTGAAGTTTGCATCAAGGCGGGACAACACGGGCTGGATGGCCAAATGGGCAAAGCGGTAAGCTGCTGTTGCAAATACATTGGAAATGCTGGGGTCAACATTGGGATTATAGCCGGGGTAGCGGCCAAGCTGTCTGCCCATCACGTCATCACCCACAATATGTGGCAGATAGTCCCGGAAAACAAACACCTAGAGGAAGAGGATTTTTTTTGGTATTGGTCATTAGGGTGCAAAAGATATGCACTGGAGATTTTGATGTAAATATGAGTGGCAGAGGCTGACAGAGCTGGGTTGCTACCTGTGTGTAAGCACCCATGATCTTGCGGGCCTCTTGGTAGAGCGTTTCACTGTCCCACTGTGGGTTGATCCTCTTCAGCTCACGGGCCAAGCGGTTATGCTCTCGCAGGAAGAGTGTGTGCAGAGACGTCAGGGCAATGTTCTCATCCACACGGACATCGCCTTGAACACAGAAACACACACTAAATGAACAATGGCACACAGCACAACTGTTTACACAAGAGAGTTGCTAGGAGTCATTGTTTTCTTCTTGCCATTAAGCCAAATATTACATTAAATGTGGTGTTTGTTATAAAGCTCATACTAACCTGCAATGAAACAGGGCACTTCCCTGGCATTCGTGTTATTGGTGACTCTAGCACGTGTGGCACACATGTTAACCTGGAGAGTGCTGAAGGGCAGCAGCTCACGTCCGTTGTCTCTGAACTGGTCGTTTATACGCATCAGGCCTAAATCGTTGCTGAGGTCACGCAGGTTAAGTGCGAGCTTCTCCTCTGAGCCATACACTTGGCTAAGATCCAGGAAGGCTGTCAGAGCATTGATCTGCTCTCTCTTGTTGGCTTCTCCACCGAAATTATAGGCTGAGTATCCTGTTCCGCAAACAGGTGCTGATCTAAATGAGGGGATACAGCTGTCTGGGCCGGTAGGCAGGCGGGGGTCACCAGGTGGAATCTGTTTGTAGAAAATACAGACCAAACGTTATATAGACCGAATCTTTTACTGGAAACACAGCAGGGCCGTATAGTAGTAATGTTTCAGTTTGACTTTGAGCCATGACAACCGACCTCAATGGGGATGCAGGGTTCAGTGCGTTCACAGCTCTCCTCACAGTCCACACCGTTGCTGAAGGAGCGGATGCTGGGGGAGAAGGGTGTGAAGGTGAGATCGTGGTCGTTCCACTGGCCAAACAAGGTCACCATGTGGGTGAACTCTCTGTCGCTGACCACGTCTCTGTCTTTTGTGCTTAGGATGTTGTTGGAGACTTGTCTGACCTGATAGTGGAGGAAAATTGGTTTCTTAGAATCTCTATCAGCATTTAGAATACACAGTAGAGCATTGCTGGTGTGGTATTTGAAACATCTGTTGTAGAGGTCATACCAGGGGGAGCATGAAGTTGTTGAACCTTCGGTTTTTGTCCCAGCCTTTTGGTACAGAGATTCCATCATCGTACTCAGCAGGCAGCCAGCGGGTGAATGCCGTGTTAGAGGCTCCACGTCGAGGGTTGTTTCTGCAAGCAAAAACAACAGATTGGCGTTTGGAAACTTCTCTTGAGAAACCTGAGGTAAATGTGCACATACTTTGCCCATACACATTGCCCAAACATTTGCTGTGATTGTAAATACCATTCAGTCTCGCAAACTCTCATGATATTAGCAGTATCCATTAAACCAACAAATGAAAAGATTTGCATCTATAAGTAAACATGTGCTTTTATGTCCTAAAATAAAATAAAAGTTGCACGTTGTACATTAAATTTTTACTGTTTTCATGTCACCAAAGCCATATGGAACATTTGAAACAATGAAGCATACCCAGTTCATGATTTTCATTGCATGGAACTCCAAAAAAACGTAGTTGCATGCAACCAAATTGCATGAAAAAGTTCCAAATGTAACTTCAGCATACGTGATCGCTGTGCTTACCAAGGAAGTTACAATAACTGTGCTTGGTCAGGAGGGAATACCACTTCACATTTTATAATATGGAAAAAAATGCAAAAAAGAGTTTTGCTCACTTGTATGAATAAATATCTAGAACCTTGTTCATTGAACAATACACCGTTTATGTCATGAAACTACTGATGCTATAGAGACAAAATATCAAAGGTGATACTTGGATTCAAAAATCTTAAATCAGTCCTGTCTCTTGTTGCACTTACAGGTTGTTGCAGACACTGGTGATTGTGCGGTACTTGTTAATGTTCTGAGTGGTGCGGCAGGACGGCACCCTGACACGACCTGAGCATCCGGTTATCTCAGACAGGCTCTTCAGTTGCTCAGGAGTCAGTAAATCTGAGGAATGTGTGTGAGAGAGAGAGCTGGTGAGATATTTAAAGGTTTAAAAGTACATCCGTCTCAGGTTTCATTTGTGTGTCAAATCAAGTCAAGCTTTAATCCAGTTTTATTTGTATAGCCCTCATTCGGTTACACTTTCAAAGAAATTCATGGCACCCAACATACGAAACTGACACCACGCAGAATTAGACTCTAAGTGAGAACAAGGAAGAAATCCCATGAAAACTCGGTGGATATGTTTGTTTCTACACTTGAGTGTGTGTGTGTTTGTGTTGCCTTTGTTTAGGCATCTTGTGTCACACTGACTGCTGACCTGTTGCGTTGAGGGAGCGTTTGTGCAGGCGGTGGGCCCTGTCGTGTAGCAGGCGGAGGGTTTGCGCCAGGTAGTCTGCAGACCTCACCGCGGAGCGAGTGTCTCCGCGGGGCTGCTTCATCAGACGGAGGACATCATGAGGCCTCACATGTTCCCTGCGCACTCTACTCAGGCTCCTGAAAGAGAGGTCAGTTGGACACATGGTTATGGAAGGAATACGGTCCCATAAATAGAGAAAGGATCTGATTTTTTCTTTTCTTTTTCTGATGACATGGTAGCAGCCTTTATGTGAGCAGTACAACTCAAAAAGTTTATGACCCATTGCTCTAAAAATAACCACTTATTTCTGAAGCTATGAAATTACATTAAATGGTTTCATCTTGTGCTGAATGGTCTGCATGCAGCTTTGCAGAATACTATAGGAAACAGCATTTCAGCAGCTGCTTTGCAAAATTCCTTAGAAAGACAAATCAGTAATTAGCCCTCCAGGATGAAGTACGCTGTAGGGGTAACTCACTCATCTCTGGAGTACTTATAAGCTTCATCCACAATTCTCTTTGCCTCCTCAAAACAGCTTTGAAGAGTAGCACTGTCCAGACCTGAAAATCAAAACAAAGACAGTTTCCCAAACTGTTCATCCTCTATGAAAATTTGAATTTGAAACTTTGCAGCTGAATATGGCACAGTCATATTCCAGAGTAGACCAGGACAGACTGAACTGATATTGGTGTGTAGTAATGTGGCATCATAACTCAGGCACGATCAAGAGTAACTCTTTAAATAATAATAATAAAAATAAAAAATAATAATCATAAAATAAAATAAAATA
>OMLB01017720.1:0-50259 GCA_900302555.1 Myripristis jacobus
AGCTTAATGTATTTGCATGTGTTTGTGTATGTTTCTGCAAATGTGTGCCAGTGTTTGCATCAGACCCAGGCCCACGCTGAAGCGCCTCCTAGTCTTAAACAAAGCTGCAGAATTCAAGAGCAAGATTAGTTATTAAGAAGAATCAGATTGAAAAGAGAATATTTGGCAGTCAACCAATGAAATCGCATTCTTTAAACAAGCTGCAGTAGAATAAATCATTGGGATTGTGCCACTGCAGGGCGCAATGACAAAGCTCCAGTGTTTCTGGGGACAATACATTTTCCGAGGCAGTTTGGCCACACATCAGCAAATGGAGCCTGAGGGCTAATCAATCGTATGTGAAGACAGGCATTCTCCAGAGCGGTTTTCATTACAGTAAGAACATTTGCCCTTAAACCATACCCTTCTCAATTGAGCTATTACATATGTACATTGTCCTTTTTATCAGTCATATATATAATTTTTTCTGTCTTTGATCATGAATAGCTGTCCTGCCTTTGCTCTGTAATGAATTAATCTCATGCTGAAACAGCTCTACCATATGAGGACAAGCAATGACAAGCTATTGGTATGTTTAATTGAGGATGTTGTGATCAGCCTCCTGTCAAGCTGTTGTTCATCTGCCAGAGCAGAGAAAGCAGCATGGAGAAAATATACTGTTTGCCTGTAGCCTTTAAGTGCTGTCAGACTGACAGACTGAAATAGGACAGGAATCTAGAGATTGGCACTATAGTAACCCAGAGAATCAGGCTTCAACACCCATGTATGAGTCACATGCTGTGTATCACATTCAGTGTCTGCTGCTACCCACATCCAACAAGTGCCTTTAGGCTTTCAGCCACCGATGCCCCCGCAAACCAACCCCCCACCTCACTCACCTCCGAGCGTGCTGCGCCCCAGTTTGCATGCAGTACGTCTGGATGATGGGGTGTGGCACTGATCTGCTGATGAATGGGCAGGAATGTTATAAATGAAGGCTTCTTGTGGACCAGTTTGATTAATTGTTCACGTGGTCGATAACTCTACCTGTCAGTAAAGTCTTCTGGCAGAGGTGGAAGGAGATATATGTGAACGCTGTGATTCATTGGGGACACAATCCATGGCCTTTCCTGTTATGGCATTACACTAAGCTTCTGGAAGACAGAGGAATCATATGCTTTTATTTTTGTGTGCACTTGGCATGTAAAATCTTCTGACTGTGTGGCAGCTATACTACCAGAGCAGGCTTACAGATAGCAGCCGTCTTGTCTGACATCATTCTGCCACCCAACTCATCCCACAGTGCAATGCCCAGTGAGCATGTAGCAGCGAACACTGTTATAATATGTCGAAATGTAACAAAATATTTCTCTAAATCGGTCAAAATCATCATAAAGCCTGTTGATGCCACAAATTGCCGGATTATGTAGCAACATCACATCATTAGTTTAACAAGCAATGACTCCTAGAGGAGGGAGTTATTACCTCATAAGGGTGTAATATATGTGTAACTGATGAAGTAATAATACGATTCTAACAATCAGGATTCTAACTGTTATGTGACATGATAAACATCAATATTAAATCATCAGTTGAAACTATGTCACAGCCTTTGTGAAGTAATGAATGCCAGTTAATGACTTGTTGTTATTAGACTATCTGTCAGTTTATTGCATTTGCAGATTTTACTACATTTTTGACTCATTTAGTGGGACATTTTTATTAAGTTATTATATGACCCAGTGGTCATTATAAGATGTTAGAGTGTTTGCTGTGTTAGAAATATAATGCTGCTTGTTTTCTAGCGGGGCTCTCCTGATGAAGGCCATGCTGTCCAAAACCATAACCTTTAAATATGATGAACCATATAGAATAAAGGCTATTTAATATGTTTTTGGATTGCTCTTAATAGTTGTTGATGTGTGGACAGCCTGCATCGTTTGAGAGGTGTGACAAAAGTATTGATATCATTTTAGGACAGTATAATCTTTCAGCACCTCTGCCAGTGATCAGATGCAGGTTTTATCACACGCCAGTGAGCAAGGTGCCGGCTTTAGACCAAAGAGGTTTGACTCATGAGCTACAGCATCTTGAGATCCTTCATCATAACTTACGTTCCAGGAATGTGATCACAGTAACATAATCAGACATCAACCGTGCAATCATTCCACCACATCTTCCCCGAGGACAAAATCATCCTGTGGGTGCTGAGATGGAAATTGTATTTTCTTTCCTTAATTTGGGTGGGTGCATGCATATTCTTATCAATTAGCAATCAAAATAGAGCCGTGTGTTTTAGAGAACCTGCCGGCGGGTAATATGGATCCGGTGTGTGCCATCACAATGGCAAGCGAAAACAAGCAGACATCTGTATCGATTGTCCTTGAAGCCGGGGCAATGAATAAAAGTGTATTTACTGGTGCATCTCAAAAGGCGGCTGCACAGTGTGAAGCCATATGCGTAATTATAACAGGGAAGTAAACAACACTGACATAACCATGGTGAAGGGCTCACAGTCAGTCCACAGGGAAGGGAATAGGAATGGAGATTTTAATGAGAGAAAGCAGGGCACAGTCTATTAACACCACACTGAGTTCATAACAGAAATTTCCTTTGTTGTTATGTGGTTTTTCAGACCCTGAGGATTACCAGCCACCCATATGGAAGTCTTACTGTAAGTACCTATTAAATTAAATTTGCTGATTAAGAATGTCTAACCCTGACTTTGGCCTTTAGTGTGCTTGTCAAAATAAAAGAGCATTTATGTGGGATCTATAAATAGCAAAGATAGATTTTTCTGTACATAGAATAATTGGGTTTTGTGGTATAGGACACGGTCTGATATACTGCAGGTACCAAGAGGTTAATGCTACACAAGCACAAAAGGCACACACAGACATAGACTAACACACCCACCCACGTAACACAAGCACATATGCACTCACATACACACTCACATGTACACAAAGCAGCGAATTTCAGATCTCTGTGGAAAATAGGTTACCATCAGCCGGGAAATAAGATTTATACCTGTAAAGAGGCTCAGCTAAAGCATCTTCAGAACACCCACCTCATTATACATCTCTGTGTCACAAGGGAGGAAATGGGTTGACTCCTCAGAATATATGCATTGCATCTGGTAGAAATATTGGAGCAGAGCACAAATCATTTATACCGAAGAGCTATTTTAGTGAAACCAGTAACTTTGTGTGTCTTTTGATTGGTTCCAGTTGGCTTCCGCTGAGGCCCATCACATTTCAAAGCTTATGTGCCTGTTGTCGGGCTTGACAGGACAGTTTTTGTACATCATCTTTCAATAAGGCCGGTTCTCCAATGGCTCCAGTCTATGTCGCTGGTCTCTGACTGAGGTATTTTTAGAACTCAACATGTCATGGGAATGGAAGATGTCCAGGTCTTGCTGGTTGACTTAAGTCACCCTGACAAAATATGAAAATTCACAGTCGGGAGTCTTCCTTCCCCTGCCCGGAGAATCAGCTGTAGTTTAGACTTAATTCAACCTCACACAGCGATTTCTTTGCTGGGGCACTGCACAATGAGGAATGCACAGTGGTGTCCTGTGTCCAGTCACTGGCACTGAGCACACTCTCACACAGTCATGAACCGCCACCTTCCTTAGACAGAAGAATCAAGGAGGGGTTCTGTTATAGATAGGTATGGACCAATCCTTTTAATAAGAATATATTATAAACCATTATTTTATGGAGAGGCTGTGAAGGCCATGTGTCCGTGTTGTTAAACAATAGGTAAAGTACACAACTCCAGTTTTAGATGCCTTGTAGAAAATCACATGGAGCTGCTGCTTCTACTCTCCACTACAATATTTTTACTCTGAAATGGTGAAGTATATCCATTTTTACAGGGAAGTCCACCAGTGTTCACAGTGTATAAGGAAGTGTAAAACGAAGTGTGCCAGTTCTTTACATGGCCTGACAGATATCTAATTCCGTGAAGGTGAAGGTATACTTGAGGTTAAGTGTATGTTGAATGTAAAGGAAGTACAGCACTGTTTATATGGTTTGACAGAGATCAATTTCAGGATTTGAACATTGCCACCATAAAAGCAGCAGCTTAGTGTGTTGGCTTTTATTTATTTATTTATTTTTTAGTTCTATTTAATCACTAATTCTGATAAATCTATGAGGCTGCTGAGGTGGTTTGTGGTGATTTTTCGGCATGCCGCAAATTCCCCAATTCCATTTTCGCTGGTTTCACTGATTTCCTTTGAGTTCTCTGAACACTTTCAGTATGTCCAATCCATATAAGCTTGTGCACAGCGTGTGTCAGTGTGTGTGTACCCACTGCACTCCAGTCAAAGGAAATACTGCACACTGAGCATCGTAGTGTTGGTCCACCGTTGTGAGAAACGTTCCCTTTCACACAAAGGGACTCCAGATATATGGCTCCTGTCATGTAAACCTCTGAGTGCCTAGCTGCGCATATCTAAGCTAATGGCTCCTGTTGTACTTCGCCAGGGCAGCAGTCAGAAACTGGACTTAAGGAGATTAAGCAATGAGTTGCAGATATACTGTGCATCCAACAGTGTCCTGTGTGTGACCCCTGCCCTGCATCCTTGGTTTTACTTCCTCTTAATTGTATACTGAACATGTTAGTTTGATAATGCTGTGGTAATGAGACAGCAACATGCATGTAACTGATATGTTTACAGTTTCCATTGAGCTATGTGCATAAATCAGAAGAGCAGAAGATCCCAGTTAACTTCTGTGTATTTCTCTAACAGTGTACCAGCTACAGCAGGAGGCCCCGAGGCCAAAGAGGATCACATGTCCACAGGAGGTCAGTCCATGGATATACAGCAGGCTATAATGTATGGTGAAAAATGAAACATACAAAAACAAACAAACGTCTGGTGACGATGAGGAAATCTTTAGTTAATAACTTCATAAGTTAATTAGAAATTACCACACACGCACGTAAATCTAATTTATGATTTTTATTTATCATGTTATATCTATCTATAATAGTCATACATGAATAAAACATATATACGCCCCTTCTGGATGTGGTGATGTATGCATAGTCCATACATATACCATATAAATAGAAAAACAACGGGTAGGAATCATGTACTTGTAATGTTGAACATCTATATATGTGAAAATGTGCCAATTTCTAATGCATTTCATATATTGGTGTTTAATACGGTCATGTATGCCATATATTGAAATCCCCTACATGTGCATATATTACATTTTCAAAAGGATATTCTAAAAACATAACAATTCTGGGTGAGCAACGTGATTTATTATTTTTTTAAGCATTTCCACTTTCCTGGAGAGAGACAGCGATGACATGTGATAAGGGTCCTAGGCTGGATTTAAACCCAGGAGGTCACAGTTAAGTGGTACGTGCCTCAGCCAACTGAGCCACCAGTTTGCCCCATTTATTTCTTTTTTTGAAGGGAACAGTGTTTTTCAGGATAACAATACCCTTATGAGCAAAGCACAAGTGGCCACCCAGTAATTTGGAGAGCACAAAACGACATTTGACACGTCGCCAATTTATTTTCACGAAGCAATTCTGATGACAACTCAGAGTTTTTAAGGGGGATTCAACAGTGGTATACGAGACAGTTTTTTCTGCTGCCTTCCTATAGACAGAGGGCTTTGATAATGACTTCAGATCATTATGTTAGCAGTGTTTAGCAATGGAAACGCCCACGAGGAGATGACCGGATCAAAGCCATGCCAGAAAAAGCACCCCATGTCATTATAGAGCCACCAGCGCTGAGGGATGTCTTTAAGCTGGCGTTTCCTTTACTTTGACCAAATCCAGTACATGATGAGACACTGTTTTTTTCTGCCTATACCCTGCTTAAAATACTCAATGCAGACATACCACACACCCAGGCGTGACACAGTAACACACTAAATATTATTTTTCCAGCTGGCCATCAGTCAACAGTTATTTTCTCACATTGCCCGTAATCCACCTCCACACTGCGGGTTGGCTTTGTGGCTGGGTAGCTGTGAATAGAGTGGGGCACAGACAGAGGCAATCTGTCCTGTGGTGTAAGAGCCCTTTATCTTTCACACAGACGGTAAGAAGACTTGGCAAAGCCATTTAAGCGAGCTTTCACATCATATCACTCCAGCCAATATGTCTTGTCTGGTTTACAGATGGAGAGCAGACCCAAATACTACGGCAGAGAGTGAGTGTAACTTAATTATTGTCATCGTTTTAATGCCTTTCCTCAAATATCACTGCACAGAGAGTGGGTGTTGTTTATCATTGTTGTCTAGCATTAGATGCTGTTATGGGTGGTTGTGTTTGTGTCTATGTGTGATTATGCATTTGCATGCGTTTGTGTGTTTATGAGGGCTTTCATAAGATGATCCAGATAGGCTAAGCGTAGTACCTATGATGTAAATGTAATGTAAATATGTGCATCTGTTTTTGTGTGTTTGAGAGTAAAATGAAGACCAGAGGATTATTGAAATAGAGGAGTTACGCCAGCCCTGTTGTTTTTTGCAGATTCCACGGCATGATCTCTCGAGAACATGCAGATGAGCTGCTGGGGGGAGCAGAAGGTGCTTACCTCATCAGAGAGAGCCAAAGACAGCCAGGGACACACACCTTGGCCTTAAGGTACTGACATCATCAGTATGCAGCCCAGACGCTCAAAGGTCTGCCTCATCATCAGCCCGTTAAGTCTCTGCTCAGTCTCTTCAATCACTCCATGTCCATGTGTCCCAATCCAGATTCGGGCACCAGACCCTTAACTACAGGTTGTTCTACGATGGGAAGCACTTTGTCGGGGAGAAGAGGTTCGAGTCGGTCCATGACCTCGTGACAGATGGCCTCATCACCCTCTACATTGAGACCAAGGCGGCAGAGTACATAGCCAAAATGACCACCAACCCCATTTACGAGCATCTGGGTTACACCTCACTGCTCAAAGACAAGATGGTGCACAGGCTGAGCCGGGGACGCACAGAGCCGCGAAGGGTCACCTTCCAGAGAGATGACAGGGTGAGTCTGATGGCTTCCTGTGGCACCAGTGGGCCTCACATTTAAATTTGACTTTCTGGGTGACGGGGAGGTGTAGTGAGTAGGGAGGCGGTCCCTCAAATGGAGGACCTGGGTTCACGTACCAGCAAGAGTCCACCCTGCTGAAGTGTCCTTGAGCAAGACGCTGAATCACCACCATGTCCAAGGGTGGACAGGGGAGAGGTGGTAATGGAGGGGAGGGAGCACAAAGAGATTTTTCCCATTATCCTTTCTATACAGTTGTATTCATAAGTGCTATATATACACACTTTTAAAAAATCTGTGAAATATATCTAAAATATCAATTTCTACTATTAATCATTTTATAAGAGTAGGTCTTATATTTTTTGAATGTCTCATTAAATTCAAATGCCTAAACATTCCAATACATGAGAAATGGTGTCTTGTTTTGCATCGACCTTTTTACATTTATATTAGCATGATTTTAGTCCACTTCCCCATCACTTAACAGTCACAGTAAGAATAGAGTGCTTCTGGAGAGGATACTTTTTCCTGAGAGTGAGAGGTACATTATCCTTGCAGCCCCTGGGTGTGTTCGCTTCTGCCATGCTTCATTGCCTCTTCTGAAAGGTAATGATGACCAAGGGGACTGGGACTTTGCTCTGCCTGCCGTGCATATCAGACACTGATCTTTGGGTGGGACAAATTGCACATTGTCGTCGTTTGTTCTTAGGAGCTGTTGCTGAATGATCGTCTGTGAATGATTTACTAGTGGCGAAAGTGCAGTATCTGTTTTCCGGCAGGGGAAGGGACATAACTATCCCTCCACTAGGTGGCAATCTAAACTACAATTGCTTCCCCTCTCTCTGTCTTGTCTGACCCTGGAAAGTCGATTCACAAAGCTCTTCTTATTAGTAGATGCAAATGTTCAACTTTGCCTTTTTTTCAGAGAAAACATCTTTCATAAGTTTCACCCTTTTTGTGTCTCTCAGTTTGGAATAAAAGATTTATTGCCCTGGGGATCTTGTGTGTTCAGGATGTCAACTGATAGTTTTACAGCTTGACAGTCAGTCAGTGACAGAGACATGACAGCCCTATCAGCAGGCGCATCAATTACCACAGTGTTATTGTCACCCGTCTTGAATCTGGTGTTTGTAACTTGAGAAATACGTCATAAATGCAGGCATGTTTGAACCTAATGACCCTTGGTCTGTAGTGTGTGGGGTCTTGTTGATTCCAAAATGAGCTTAGTTCTTCACATTCCTCTAGCAACTTCTATGAAGCCCTTAAAGTGGAGACCTGCCCCCACTGGTGCCCTAAGACATGCAGACCAACTTCCACACAGTGCTCATTGCTCATTGTTTTATTGCAGAAACGATGGTAGGATTTTATGGACTGCAAACTACAACACTTTCCCTCTGGCAAGTAAAAATCTGGAGCACGGCTGTAGCTAAATGTCAGATTGTCAGTTATCTATGCGCTTTTGTAAAACTCACTTCACTCCAACTGCCAGACATTATAAATGAGGATGTGAGTCAGTGACAGCTTTGGTGATGATTAGAAAAATGCCTGCCAGTCACCTCCAAAATAACGGGGAAAAGAGAGTTCGATATCTGTGTCCTTTCTGAGACGATATGTGCGAGAAGTGGAAAATCGGCCGGTAGCCTGAAGCTGAAGTTTCTTTTAGAAAGTCATGTTTACCAATTACACAACCACACCCTCAGGCATTAGCAGCACAGTAGCTTTACTGTATCAACATTCACATGTATTTACTTGGTATCAGGTTCATCAACATGCATTGCCATGAGTGTGATGGCTTCTCTGAGTAAAGTTCTCATAGAAAGTGTGAGAGGTGCCCAACCTGTATTGCAGCCCTCTAATAGTTCCCTTTTCTTTTCTTTGTTGCCAAACCAGTGGCCACCCCTCCCGTCCCCCGATACTCACCATGCTGGTTTGATTTCAGTGGGACTTGACAGGAAGCAAGAATGTGATGAATGTATCATCAGTCAGGCTGGTCTGGTTGCATAACCTGGAAGCATTTTTGAAATTATCCTGCTCTTTTCTATAAGGATAATTACCTGCCCGCTCCCTCAAACTTCCTGTTGTAAACACAAACATAGCCAGCAGCAGCTATAAAATGCAAAATTGTTGCTCGTGCAGCTTTGTAACCATACAATTTTAGTAGCAGGCTTTCAGAAGTGATTATTTATTTATTTTCGGCCTTGGATGTAGCAAGATAGATCTGTCCTGAATGTTTGTATTGAAAACATATTTCACAAAGCGGCTGTATCTTCCATTTTTGAATAATGGCCAATATTCTCTGATTACACTACACTTCACAAATTGTCCATTTTTCTGTTTGTGGGAGTTGCTGTTAGGGTTGTTTTGTTCGGGAGGTGCATGGTCGTGTCCTGCTGTTCTTACTGTGTCAGTGCCCGCTGAAAGACTTGTGCTGTTTTCCCATGATTCCCAGCGTTGACAACAGTGCCTGCTCATCTGGGCTCTCACAGAGCTTTGTAAATAAAAGAGCCAGGCCACTGAAAAGAAAGCAGGGCTTGTAGTCTGACCACCTTTTGTGTCCTTTCTTCCAAGCTTTTCTTTAAGAGACAAGAAGCCATCTGCCTGCAGACAAAGAGCATAACCCTCCTCTCCCTCCCCTCTCTTTATGCCCCCTTCCCCTTTCTGCTCCCTTAGAGGGCTAAAATATCTCTCAGTGGCCTATTCCTCATCCATCTCCTCTGGTTTAGCTGTAGCTCCTATGGTATGGTATGTGTAGGTCCTTTCAAAGGATGTCAAACACAATGACAGATGTCCTCACCTGTCCTGTCACTCTCTGAGCCGTCTCTTGGCTAACTGTTGCCGTCAGACAACAGTTTGCCAAGAGACAAAGGTTTTTGAGAAGTAGATGGTACACAGAAGGCCCAGAGCAATTTTTTAACTGAGTCTATCAGGCCTGTAAGCTGCCAATCCCTCATTTTATCTCAGCTTTGCAGTTGCCCTTTGGGTCTTTGGCTCTTCCCTATAGTTTCCTTCCAACACTCATCACTCATACTGTCGCTCCAGCTCTTTATCATCATTTCACTATCACAAATCCAGTGCTTACTTACTGTCTGACCTTTTCTTTCTCTCATTTTGGGTTATGGATTTCTCTGTTGTATTCTTTATGACATATTGCACTTGTCTTTTCATTTTCAGATTTTACAATCCTGTAGTGTGCAGCTTTTGTCCACTTTTTACTCATAAGATTACAGGTCGTTTTTATCTGACATGTAGTGTGATGTTGCATGTCGTTTGCATTGCTGTCAGTGTCCTGTTGTCCCTAAGTTCAGAGATCATTGATTAACTAAAAGAGCAGAAACCCTTGTGATGCTGTTGACTGGATGTTTACAAGCTAATAAGGACAAATGCGGCATGGACACAGCAGTGGCCTCCCTCTGGCACAATATATAGCTGCAAAACTGCAAATGAGCTCCCTGTAGGATTTGACTTGGATTTGGGCACTGCAGGATTACGCCCTGAGCAAGGATTAGGGCGGTAATCCCTCCCAATCCCAATAGATGGTCTGGTTCTGCTGGTGGTCTGAGAGCAGAGTGATTGGCGGGAGTAGTCTGTAGTCAGAGTGTCTGTAGGCTGGAGTCTGGAAGCCAGTGTGGGGAATTCCACCAGCAGCCTGACATTGCTCGAGGTCAACATATTATAGATTTAAAAGGACACAGGCCTAGCCATAGAATCTGGGTCTGGCTTTGTACGAGCATAAAAGTAGAGTGACCCGTGTCAGAGACCTGGTGCTGACGGAGGACCGCTGGCAGTTGAGTATTATCTCCAGTTAACTGAAGTGGAGTGTGTCCGGAAGGCAACGTGCTAATGGGAGTGTGCTCTGCGCTATAGAGAGGGTGTCTGGACCATTGATCCTGCTTTAGAGAGCTGCTGAGCTGTGTGAAGCGGTCTTGACAGCACCCCGCCTCCCTCACTCTCGCCCTCCTGGCCCCTCCCCACCAGGGACCCTGTTCTCTCGCTTCCCTTTCTGGGTGTGTGAAAGAGGGCCATTGTGTGAGGCACACTCCTGCCCTTGGGCCGCCCACTGCTGGTCCTTCTCCCCCCTGCTCTTGCTGCTCACTGCTGCCGCTGGACTCAGATCAGATGCAGAGCCGCTCCCGTCCCGGCTGTCATCAGTCGCCCTCCTGGGTCAGAGGGGAGTGGAGCATAGCTACTGCCTCCGTGTTTGGCTGTTGCCGGCAGCGTCTGCTGCACAGCACTCACCTTTCCCCAGAGGAGATGGAGAGACTGTGGGAGCCTGAGCAGACAACCATGGAAGTGGAAGAAAACAGAGGTTTAGCAGCGGAGTTGATAACCAACAAGACTAAAAGACAGGAGCGGAAGCGTCAGGAGCTGCTGGCTCTGGCTTTGGGAGTCAAACTAGGGAGCAAGGGAACACTTTTGTGGAAGCCCATTAAACTGTTGGCCTCCTGTCCACAGATCACCTCCCCTCTGGTCCGGCGGAGTGCCTTGAAAGACAGTCCGGAGAAGCAGTGCTCCTACGAGAAGATCCACAACTTCAAGGTAAGAGGTTGTTTATGTAACTCAAAGTCTGTAACAAAGGCCAGGAGAGAGGTTTGATGGCTTCATAGGCGCTGTGCACTCTGAAGAAACTGTGTTTACATCTAGTAAATAACACTTTATCAACATATTTTCCATTGTTCTCACAGTATTATCTGAAATGTTAAATCAATCTCCACAAAAAGGGCATTTATATGTGTTTTTTTTCTTGCCTCACTTGTTGTCAACAGTTTATCTATGTGTTTGTCCTATCAGAGAGTAAAGTGTTTTTTCATGTTGTCCTGAGAACACACAGCTGTCACCCATATGCACTGACCGTGTCTAATGAATACACTATATTGCAGTCCATTAACAGCACAACACATCGATCATCATTGATTTTCAAGCTCTTAAACCCCCTTTGTCTTTTGCTGTTGATTTTGTAAAACCAGTTAAGCAGATGTGAGACGTTGTGTTAGCAGTTGTTTGCTCTCTGTGCTATAATGTAAGGGCATAGTACCTGATGTAAAGCTGAATAGGGTTATAAAGATGTTGTAAATATACAAGTGAAAAGTGAAGGCACAGGGATACTTTGCCTCTGGGCACCTAAACATTCTTGCAGTAGTTGTATCTTGGGTTTCAGTTAATCTGCTGGTTGAAATAGCCCCCAGCTTTTTGTATATTCCCCTTTTGAAGAAGAACAAAAACCATCCACTCACCACCTGTTGCCTGCCCCTCTTGCCCATCAATCTACTATAACATCATGAAAGTGTTGCTTACCAATGAAGGTGTATGTGTGTGTGTGTCCATGTTTTGAGGGTGGAGCCGCTATGGGTGCATCTGTTATTTTGACTTGTTGGCTTGCTTCTGTGGAGGTTTGCATGTATCCAACTGCCCAGGAACAGATGCCAGACACGTTATTGTTAATCCTTTAATCTGCCTTGTACTGCATATACAAATACCCACATTTGGCGAGGGGTCCCATCCTCTGCAGCCTGGGATCAGAGGTTAAACTCTGTCCATCCCGGCCAAAGAGAGATTCTCCTGTATGACTGGACACACAGCAATAAACAGCTTGCATTGTTTTCAGTGTGTTAAAGACACCTTTAAGACACCAGCGTTTTCTAACAATGTGGCCTTTAATTACAGGTACACACATTCCGGGGACCACACTGGTGTGAGTATTGTGCCAACTTCATGTGGGGCCTCATCGCCCAGGGCGTCCGTTGTTCAGGTAATTATCATCATCCCCGACCTCAAAACCATTTTTACTGCAATTATCCATTTGCATAACTATGACACAAGTTATAGATTATGCAACTAATGCATTGTCAGTGACTAAAACTGTCATGTCATGGTGTTTGAACTGCATTATCCACGTCAAAATGGTTAGTTTCATCTCAGTTAGCTGTTGAGAGTTGCTTTCTGTGCCTACATTTTGCTGCCAACACTTGTGACAAACTTGTTGAGCTCCACCTGTCATCAATAGCCCGTAAGAGCCAGAACTTGTCAGAAATCATCCTTGAGAAGGGCTGAGCCAGGCAAAACACCATGTAACCAGAACTCAGATGGCTCTCACTCTTTTTGCACTCTCTCCTTCTCACGAATATTTAATTGCCATAACACTAAAAAAAGAGGAAAAAAAGGCCCTATTTGTTGTGCAATACTTTGTCATCACGAGTAACCTAAATTTCAAGTTGTGCTTTTCTGTTATAAGTTCAGCGTCATGGTGTGATTGAAGGTGCTAACTAGAGTTCAGTGGGGGTTTAAGGTCTTTATCGATCACAAGATTCTTTCACTGGGCACATACAATTCTGAAACTGACATGCCTGTTGGTGGACTCGGTCACTTTCGCCTTAAACAGAGTGTTTGTTGTTCAGGCGTTCACCATGCTGATAAGCCTGAGGCGAGCACTGGTATCATCAGATACCTCATGTGCTATGGTGAAAACAGGAGAGACTTCTTTGTTCTCCCTTGCTCACTGTCTACCCTCTATTTTGTCTTATCTCCTGCCACACTCTCCCTGGCAGCCCTGACTGAGAATAAGGACCCCAATCAGCAGAGCAACATTAATGTGGCTCAGGCAGTAAAAACGCCAAGTCTGGGTGATGAACGATTCAGCTGGGTGCTCTGTTTTAGTCAGACGCCCCCCTTCTGCTGGTGTGGCTGCCTCGAAAAACTTCATTCCTGCAGCATCTCCCCGCTTGCCTGTTCTGTCTTTCTCGCAGGCAGAGCTGCCACGCAAGCACTCGTTCGCACACACTGCTCTCACCAGCTGTCCAGCACCCTCGATGTGACTAAAACTACAACAGTAACACCCCCGCGCCCGGTTAGAGCCATGTTCGCTGTTATCCACCGTTGGCACAGTGCAGCGAGACAGCAGGGCTAAGCTGCGGCTGTGCTGTCTGACAGTGCAGTTTATCACTGTCTCTGGCAAACCTTTTCAAATTGCTGTTTTAAGCTTGCTGTGATGGCTGTGTTATCATCAGTCTGAAGCTTATCACCCTCTCTCTCTCTCTCTCTCTCTGCCTCTCTCTCTCTCTCTCAAACACACACACATGTCTAATGACAGATTGTGGGCTGAATGTACACAAGCAGTGCTCCAAACTGGTTCCCAGCGACTGCCAGCCAGACCTGCGCAGGATAAAGAAAGTGTTCAGCTGTGACCTCACCACACTCGTCAAAGCTCACAACACCACCCGGCCCATGGTGGTTGACATGTGTATTCGGGAGATAGAGCTGAGAGGTAAAACACACATCACCAGTTGTCCCTGTCTGAGCCATTAAAAGCAAAATATGCAGTTTGGGTTGTAAATGCTTAATCCACACATTCAAGTATTGGGCTGTTACTCATTTTCCAAAGATACTGCGCTATTCACATATGCACTTGGCCCTGCTGGTTGGAATAAAAGCCGTGATTGTTAGCTGATTTGTTTTCCCCAGACACATTCCTTTTGTAATGTCTATACTGAATGGGAGCCTAAGAGAAAAAAAAACAAGACAAAAAATAAGCTAAGCTCCCTGATTTGTTGCTTGCAGGTCTGAAGTCTGAGGGTCTGTACCGAGTGTCTGGCTTCTCCGAGCACATAGAGGATGTGAAGCTCTCCTTTGACCGAGGTTTGTTCTTCGTCTTCTTCGCCCCAGGGTCTTTTTCTTGGCGTACTGCAGAGATTCACCTCTTTGCACTTTGGGTTGAGTAGGCTCATAGATTTAAATAGAAAATGTATTGCAACAGCAGGTTAAACAACAAAATTCAGCTTTTCAATTTTAATTCATTTAAATATAAAATTACACGTCAGTCATGCATGTTGTGTTTCTCACCAACAGATGGTGAAAAGGCTGACATCAGCGCCGATACGTACGCCGACATCAACATCATCGCTGGTGCTTTGAAGCTGTACTTGAGAGACCTGCCCATTCCAGTCATTACATTTGACTTGTACTCAAAGTTTATTCAAGCTGCAAGTAAGAGTTCTTCGACTCTCCACCATTGCTTGCCTTTGCTGTGTCAGCGCTGTGCGGCGTCCTGATGCTCCTCTCGTTATCTTGCAGAAATTCCAAATGCAGAGTCCAGACTGGAGGCCATCCATGAAGGCTTGCTGCAGCTCCCTCCAGCGCACTATGAGACTCTGCGCTACCTGATGGCACATCTCAAGAGGTTTGTTTACAGACACAAGTCATCATCATGAGGAAAAGCAAAATTTAATATCCCTTGTAATCCAACAGGGAAAGCATGCTATTTTTTCAAATAATTGGCTACAGTTTTTGTATTTTGCCTGATTCTGCTCCCCTTAGACTCAGGCTACTCTCTGATCTTTTGCAGGGTGACAATGTTTGAAAAGGACAATTTAATGAATGCTGAAAACCTGGGGATTGTGTTTGGGCCGACACTAATGCAGCCACCGGAACAGAATGCCTTGGCAACCCTGAACGACATGAGACAGCAGAAACTAGTAGTTCAGCTTATGATAGAGCATGAAGATGTCTTATTCTAAGGACTGGGGCATGCAGGCCTTACACCAGGAACGAAGGACAATTAATTTATTCTATCAAAAAGGAAATTCAAGCCACCTTGATTCTAATGAAGTGTCAAAGCTGTTTCTATTGTAATCAAACAGAACTTGAAATGCTTCTTTCTCGCATGACTGTTTTAGTTGAAGTCAGCTTAGTATTGACGTTATGTCTTGTTACTGTCAGTTTAGAGTTTTCATACTCAGCCAAGACCATCATTTTTTATATTAGGAAAGCCTCCGTTATTTCTAACTACCTACAGTGCTGTTCCCTCATTTGTGTCGCTACCAGGTGTAGACTCGGTCATGACGAAATCTGCTTGTGGGCAGAATGTCTTCAATGTGCAGGCACATGTTGTAACCTGCGAGGTCCTGGCACTGTGTAAACCAGCCCTGACAGTGCCAGCTGAGTGTAAGTTCCCATACTGACTGGTCAAGTGTGTGCATCATTTGTGGTTTGTGGGAATGCAGGTTAAAATTTACATAAAAGAGAATGCAGATCCTTTCACTTTAGTTCAAAGCAGATCATTTAATGATCAATATTTTTAACTGTGTATTCAAAAAAAAAATGAGAGAAGAGACAATTGGTAGCTCATGAAGCACTTTTTTGCAAAGAGTGTATGGATTTATTTTGTAAAGATGTTTTATTTTTGTCTTTTATTCTGCATCATGTCTTTTTGTCACTATAATATATGCTGTCGAGAGTGTTATTTGTAAATTGATGTCAAAATACAAACCTGTTCACAGAGGAGGTAGAGTCAGAAAAGTTACAATTTGAACATCCTTCATTTTTATTTTCAACACATCCAGTGACTTTTTTGGGGGATGAATCCATTGGTGGATTCAGTACTGGTCATTTAAATTCACAGGCTATGCTGTAGCCCCTGCAACACATGAGCAAAGCTACACTGTACACCTATTGGTTGCCAGTTTTGCCACAATGGTATTTCAGTTTACATGCTGTACTCTGGGATGTTTTCAACTGAAAAATAAGATTTGGGGCCAATATATGTTTTTTTTTCATGCCAGTACAGTAGCTCGGTGCAGCTATAGTTGCCACTGTCTTCACCACTCCATCGTAGATATCAGTAGTACTGTAGCTGTGCCGAGCAAATCCCTGCCACAGTTGATTTGATGTAATTAAGTGACTCCTTTCTACAAATCCATTTTATCAAATTGTATTTTTGTGATGGTTGCGATTAAGATTGTTATTTATCAAATGATGATTTATTAAAGGATGTAAAACTTCCATTTAAAACAAAGTGAGCTATAGTAGTTTCTCGAAAGGTTTTCTCCATCCAGCACTGCTATAATGGGTCTTGAAGTGGTTCAGGCTGAAGAAAGGACTCATGCTGGAGATGATTATTATACCCTAAAGCACAGCGAATCACAGGTGTGTGGTTAGCAACCCATTTTATCCAGTGACAGGTATTGCTCTCCCACTCCTCCAATTTTACCTGTAGGTGTGATCAGCGGGTGGATAAGAGTGGTTGTATGAGCTGCTGCTTTTTCCCCCCAAGATTAAATATTATAATCCTATGGATCCTTTGGATTCTTCTGAAATCTGTACTTGATTTTTATTCAGAACATTCAGTTGACCGTGTAAATTTGAATATTTAAACATAAGATGATAATCCAATCAGTTTTATAAGACAAGTATACCACTCTTGCTCATATTGTTATTGTTTTCTCTCTTTTCAAACAAATGTTGATGGGATTTGTTATAGTTGAATGAGTGGGTAAATGAAGAACAACGCACACACAACAAACTCAAATTTAATGGACTTTAGCCTAATTTTTTCCACTATAGTGCTAACCACTATGGTTTAAAATTAGCTTTGTACAAGGTTTGCATTAAATTGGTGATATGGGGTAGGGTTGTTCATGTCTATGACGCACAAATGCGGTGCCTTCTGAAGGAGTGTAGTATAGCCCTACATCAGTGGTTCTTTTTGGCTTTGTGACCCCGTAAAACAAACCAATGCCCCCTCGTGACCTCCTGTCACATTGTGCATATGCAGAGTAGTGAACTCCACCTAAAACATAATTACCTTTTCAGGTTGTTTCACATCGCTTAATTGTCAGAGAAGGCCTTATGTTTTAAAACTATTCAGTATTGCACAGGAAAACAGAGTAAGAGTAAAATATATAAAACTAAACCATGATAATTTTGCACATTCTTTTGCTTATGTCTCAATGATCCTGCGACTCCCAAAAATGACCTCGCAACCCTCAAATTGGGAACCACTGCCCTTGGTGACATCCACAAACTCAGTGCCATGGAATTTTCCTTACATGACTTACAGGGGCTTTTTTTGTGAAACACTGAGCATCTACATTTTATTTTGTGAGATGCGCACAAGCTCAAGGGAGTTGATGCTTTATTATTTACATGGATTTTAAAGTTGAATTAATCTTAAACATAACAGGATTCCATTGTAGGCGGTGTACAGGGATGACAATGTTGGTGAATTTGATTTTAGGTGACAAACAATACAAGTGATATAGTTGTATAAGGTGTTTTACATATAAAGGCACTACACTTCTCAGGATTGAATTATCCATGGTTGTATTATTATTAGGGCAGTGGAAATTACATTTTTTGCTCCCCATAATTCAATACATCACTTGTTAGTTTGACCTCAGTGAAATATGGGATTATACACGCTGCTCTGCTGCAGGGTTCAGGAACAAACCCCTCCTGCCTGCTGATGTGTCCAACAGCCAGATGTGGCCTGATTAACATTATCTATTGCATAATGCTAATGGATCTAACACTCTGTTCCTGTGCTCCACAGCAAATCCACAGTTCACAGTATACATTGATCTGTTTATCTGGGAAATTTCAGGATTTGTCAAACCGAATTCCCAATCCTGAGAACCAAGTCTTTAATCTGTGAGGCTATCAAGGGATGGTGCCATCATAACTCAACAGGAGGCCAGATTTGTGAACAGAATGTTTGTGTAAGGTTGAAAGTATAGATGAACTATGACAGGACTGCCTAAAATTAGGAACCAGAAAACATAGTTAACTATATCCCTGGGAAACTGCTGTAGGCAAAGTGTCCTCTGAGTTAGCCTCCTGTTTCTGAAGCAGATATCTATCAGTTTAACAAGGGTCTCTTTGTCACCTCAGATAAGGATTTTTCCCAAGTTTCTTGCTTGCTCAGTATAAATTCAAAAATCAATTTATACAAAGTCTTTGTGTTCAAGGTTCAACACGGGCTGCAGACGAACCAAAAAGTGAAATCATCTCACTCTAATCTACACTTGCTCTGTGTACAATCTACCCAACTCTGCACCTCACAAAATGCAAAATGGATTTTTTTGTTATTCATTGAATAACTCAGTGATGGCTGGCTGCTCATTGCAATTATGGATGAATAGAAAATAAATTAAATGTGATTCATTGAATGTTCACCATATTTTAGCATATTAGTCATCGAAAGCCATTCAAAATGCTATTATACAATGCTGTAATATGACTTCCTCATAACTCACTACTGAATAGATGCAACCAAATGTGTGAGTATACTTTCATTTCACTGTCATTTCACTTATTCTGCTAGAAGTCGCATGACATCTAGACACTGAAATGTGGGGAACATTTACAAAACATTATTTTCTCCTTTCTAGGTTGTTAAGCCGCAAATTGTAAACAAAGACAAGGGCACCCTCTAGTGACTAATTCAGATTTTGTACACACACACACACACACACACACACACATAAATTTTTTTTTGGTAAAACATTTATTTCAGTGGCAGGGAAGCATAAAAATTCATAAAAATTGAACATACTGTACAATACTGTATAACACATCTGTGAATGTCATCAGTGCATGTACAATGGAGACATGATCGTTTTAAAAATATGCATGTACAGTATTTACAGTTGACCAAGAGTATTCTGAGTGAGTTTTCTGAGTTCTACTTTGAGAACAGCAAGCCCTCAGCAGGGGGTAGAATATACCAGTAAATACTCATTTACCAATGAATTCCTGTTTCCACACTGGAGGAAATGAGAGGCACAAAGGTGTAAACGTTGTGGGTAGTTTGAAATTAGGATTAAATCGTTCTTCTACAGTTCATCGTGTTTGTAGGTGAATTCCCTAGCAGATATGAAACCGTCATTATCCTCGTCCTCCTTTTTGAAGATGTCCTCTACCATCACTTCATGATGCGTGTCATTGGCTGAGTATCCATGCTTCTCAAACTCCCTCTTCAGGTACTCGCTCACCTGCATGTTCACAAGAATATTGAGGAGATTATGTCAACTGTGCTAAATACTCACAAATAGCACTGATAAAATTTGGACTCCAATAAGTGCTAGTAAGGCCACATTTAAAGTTAGTTTCATACCTCTGCCTTGGAGAGCTTCCAGTCATCATTTAGGTCCATCTCCCGGAAGGATTCATGTGACCTGGGGCCATTTCGGATCTCCATGAGCTCAATGTCAAAAACCAGGGTGCTGCTTGGTGGAATCTTGCCTGTAGGCAAACCAAGCGGTCATTGAAAAAGAACAAATAACTGATGACACAACATATGGGAGAGGATATATCTGATGCAACAAAGAGGATATGTCCTCACTGATTTCCACAACCTCATTTGTGGCTGTACCTTTTCCTTCTTTCCCATAAGCCAGACCTGGAGGGATGGTCAGTTTCCTGCGCTCTCCTGCACACATGTTCTGCAAACCCTTATCCCAGCCCTTGAGCACCTCTTGGATCCCAAGGGTGAACCACACTGGATTTTTATCCCCATGGTGGTGGCTGCCAAGAGTCACAGATATCCATCACAGTGTTCTTTAGGAAAAAAGCCCAACACACACTCATAATTAACAGATTTTACATCAGAAAGACTCAGAGTAAAGGTTAACTGGTTGTCATCTGATGTGGGCTATTTCATGCACCCCCAAGGACAGGTCAGTGATTTTACCAGTTGCATGTGTTAGGAGCTGAAGTACAGCAGGACTGCAGTAGCCCAGCGTTACACTGGTAAGTTTGAAATGCATACTGAGTTTGACAGCCATACCAGGCAGTGGCCCTACTGAAAGCTACTTATTATTAACGAGGAGGAAGAGACTGACGATAAGGCACATTACGCCTCAGTTTCAAATTACCTGGAATGAAACATGGTGCCATTACTCTCCAGGAATCCCTCGAAATGAACAAGCAGCATGTCTCCATATTTTGACTTCCGATAACACATGAAAGGCTTATGCAGGACTTCAATTTTCACCTCTGGTTCAGGCAGTTTCCCCCCAGTGACATACATAAAGAATGAGGAAAATACTGAACATAAAGAAAACAGGAGCATTTTGACGACAACCGGCTCACTCGCTATAAAGTTTTACTAGATGCTAGCTTACACCATGCCAAACAGTGGCTAAAATAACTTCACAATAGGTTTGCCAACTACGTGGCAGCTAACTTCCACAGTTTGCAACAAATGTGTCCACTGTTCAGCTGTGAGCCCCCCTCCTCTTGCTATTGGACAGATTTTTTCGGAAGCCCCGCCCAGTGTCTTAGTCCTCTCTACTCATTGGTTCACGCATGTTTCAACCAACCGTAGACACGCCCCCAGCCCTGAAATCCTTTGATGTAAGTGGGAGGAACGTCAGATACTCCCGTGATCGCTTGGAGTCCAATTCACTAGAAGTTTACGCACTTTATTTTCGTAGTTGGAATGCATAGCCGAGGACTCTACTCCACAAATCTCACTTGGGGCCCAATGGAGTCTTTACAGTCAGCTGTGCATCACATCTCGCTATGAAAAACAAGAAGTAATGAACGACAAACCACATAATTAAACTATGGAGGGAATACTATATAAGTGGACCAATTATATAAGTGGTAAGTCGTCCTCCTGGTTGAATGTTTTAGCTTCTGGCGCTCGTTTTGACAGTAAGCCAACGGTAAAGCGCACTTGTGTGGAGTTAGTGATAACGTTAACACAGACAGGATGCTAGATGATTATTATTAGCTAACGTTAGCTAGCTAACATCAACCTTCAGCTATCGGAGCTTAAGTGTGAATTGCGTTTGACATGAACCAGCCTCTATTTTTTACTTGGTTAACTAAATTGTGAATTGGAAGGTGCTACCTTCTATCTATGAAGTCCTCACCGCTAGCGTTAGCCACGTTAGCTGCCACAGTCTGCCACTAATCGCACTTAACAGCTAACTACTTGTAGCTAACTTTGGGTCAATAATCTAATCCCAAGTTTTTAAGATTGAAAACATTGTCTTACATACAGTGCTGCTAGCTATTTTGATGTAGGTACGTCTTTAGAGATGATAGCTTAGTAAAATGTTTACCTTTTGCTTTGAGCAGAGCAATGATATCAGTTGTGAAATGAATGTTTCAGGTTGGCAGCCTCGCTGGTTTGTGCTTGATGGAAGCACTCTGTCCTACTATGACTCTCAAGAAGATGCCTGGAAAGGATGCAAGGGCAGCATTAAAATATCTGTTTGTGAAATCCAAGGTTGGTAGCAAGCCTTATTTTGTGCAGTGCATTTTAGTGTCAGATCTCATTTTCTCTGTTTTTTCTGAAGGGACAGGAAATTCTCACATAGGTTTCCCACAAATGATGTGGCATTTCTGTTTCTTTGCATTCTCTCCTTACCCATTGCTGTATTGTAGTTCATTCCTCTGACTCAACAAGAGTTGACCTGACCATACCCGGAGAGCAATACTTTTACCTCAGAGCCATCAATGCAGCAGAAAGGCAGAAATGGTTGGTGGCCCTGGGAACAGCTAAGGCCTGCCTCACTGACAATCGGACAAAGAGAGAGAAAGGTAACTCAATAGCTTTGGATGCCAGTCACATAACATGGATTACTTTTACAGCTACCATTCTCTATAAAAACCAGCTAATCTCTCTGCACTGCCTCTCACCTTTACTCCTGTGATCCTCTTATTTTCTGCTGCTGCCACAGAGCTCCAGGAGAACACCGAGGCACTGAAAACTAAGATGTCTGAACTTAGATTGTACTGTGACCTCCTCCTCCAACAAGTAAACAAGATCAAGGAGAATGATGACCTAGGGGACACTGAGGTAAGGATACGGTTTGGATGAGGTAATGAAATAAGAGATGCTGCCATTTGCCTGAAACTGCAGCGTAGGTAGCTCACATGCCATCACAGAGGCATCAAATTGTTATGCACTTATGCATTTTAAACAGGGCAGGTTTTTATTGACAGAAACTGAATTGAATCACAGGTGGTTGACTTTCAGTTGTCTGCTTCATAGCAGCACATTTTGTCAGACACTGGTAAGTTATGTGCCAGAGTTAGAGGATGTCTATTTTTGCTGGCCTTTTCCAGACAGGCATAGACACTGGAAACATGGTGAAGTCAACGTGCACCACTTTCCTGAAGACATTAGAAGAGTGCATGCAGATAGCGAATCGTACTTTCAGCACGGATATGGTAACACAGAGCCCACCAGGATCTCCCCCTGTAGCAGCCATCAAACCTCAAAAGGTATGTGTTTCTCTCACAGTTTCTGTGTCTAAGCAGCGTAATAGTCTGGTACAGTTTTTGATTCCTCCCTAATATCAACATTAATGCAATACTTATATCTTTTCCCCCACAGATCAAACCTGTCAATCAGTTAAGTCAGAACCTTGGAGAAAAGTAGGTTGCTTTTCCTCTCACCAATTCTATTAAATTATTGCACACGGTTAATGCCGTAATAATGCCGTTATACACAATGTTTTTCAATTTGTGGTGCAACACAGTCAAAGCTCAAAGTAACACTCAACAAAGGGAGACACAGGGTTAATTTTGTTTTCAGGTGTTTTCTGTTGACACATTGAGCTGCTGTTATTAATGTGACATTGCTTAGACGAGCCACAAGACATTATTGCCTATTAGAGTTGCCCAAAAGAAATGCATCAGTGCTTTCCGAATTAAGATATCACCTATGCTTTAATTCCAGGTGGAGAGAAACGGGTGAAATTTCAGGAGAAACAATAGCACATGACAACCAGATCCTGGACGCTGGAGCACAGGGACCAGATGAACCTGACGGACCAGAAACCCAACCACCTGTAACAGGTTAGATTCTATAGTGTGCCTTGAAATGAAGCGCATTACTGCATTCCATAAAGGAAAATCCATTGTGCTTTAGGCTCACACAGCACAGATGGGCCTTGGCTGTTTTGTGTACGTTGCCTGAACTGATGTAGATAGATTAATGCCTTTATAGAGCGGACAATGATGGATGCCAAGTTACATTATTGCATTTCCTTTAGCATTCATTCATTTACCAGAGCCCTCATCGAGGGGCAGCTATTGTACTGCCAGTGATGAAAAGTATGTCCAGTCTTTTCAAATCAGTTGTGTTTTGGTTTACTTTTTTGAATAAAATTGGTACTTCAATAATAACACAAAGATTATAATTTCCACAATGAATGTACACATATTAGGGACCATTATTTTTTTCATGAAGCGCACTGATGAGTGAATCCAGGTAAAAGCTGTTATTGCTCTGAGTTCCCTTATTGAATCAGTATGAGTTACAAAGGAGGAGATGTAGATAAAGAGAATCAAATGATTTAAGAGAATGCTTTTCACGCTTTGAAGCAGCTCTTAAGTATCGTCCTGATTCTTAAACCAGCACAAGCAACCGCATAGATACATAAATGTTTAAAAGGTCATTTTGTGAAGTGATTGTTTGTCTACTGATTGAGAGAAAACATTTTTTTATCTCCATTTGGGACTGCACACCATGTCACAGATGATCTCCATCACTCCCTTACATAAATGCAGTTTCCTCTTTTCAGCTCTTGCTTTTCTAGTGTGCTCAATCTAATTTTTGACCTCCCCAGGTCTTTTCTCCAAATCTAAATGCAACTTTACAGGGACACAGTAGCAAATAATTATGAATATACTGATGATTTCAACATTTTTCATGTTTATCGTTTTACTGTTGTCAGTCGCAGAATGGTCCTTGGGTTTTCGTCTCTTCTGTAACCAAATATCCTTCTTGCTCAGTTGCTCAATTTGGTCTGATGTTCATCCCTAGGAAGAGCTACCATAGCTCCCTTTTTTCCATAAAGATGGAGTCTACTGTGCACTTGTGAACTCTCAGCATTTATGGAAGCTGTTTTAGATCTCAACTCTGGCTCCTCAGAAATTAACCTCTAAATTATATAGATTGGATTGAGTCATGATTTTTCTGCATTGGCGCATTGCATTGTCATCCACGGGACCTTCATATATGCAAGGGTATCATTCACATCCAGTCAGCTGAATTGGCCACATTGGGACAGAAGTCAGTTGTAAAAGCCTCTTGAAATGTTTCCATATCCTGGAATGCCAAACAAATCTAAAAATGAAGGAAAATACAAGGAGGTGAAAGTTTTGAGAGGAAGCAAAGTGACAGACTGATGATGAGGGTTTTGGTAGGAATGATTGAAGCGAAAAGAGCAATGGGAGGATGGGGCATAATGTGGTTAGATGACAAAAAGATGGAGTGGAGAAAGAAGATATGAACAACTCGAGTGAGGGTGAGGAGAGAAACAGCTGGAGGAGCATTAAACTCAACCTATGGATTGAAGACGACATGAATGAATTTGCAGATAATGTTGGTGCCTGGTCCAGCATTAACAAGAAACAGTTTACTATAGTTACAAGTTAAAATCAATCAATTTTGTCTCACAGTGGCTCATCTTTCTGTAACTTTTGTCAGTAAGTTCTTTCTAGAGTTCTTGTTTTTCTATAGATTGGACCCAGAGTGCCTGATGGGAACCAATTTTGCTTAATTTCCCTCGCCAGTTTTTAAAAGATGTAATGAGTATGCCAGATGTATAAGTGCCAAACATGCTGCTCTCACATTATACTACACCCAGGCTGCTGACAAATGATAACACTTCAAGCCTTAGACTTGTTGGCAAACATACTCTTCAATTAGGAGATAGGTATGTTGACTGAAACTTTATTTTATGCATGTGTTCATCTCTAACGCTGCGTGTTTTTTTTTTTTTTTTTTATGCATGTGTGTCTTATCTGCACCATACAGAGAATGATACAACCAATAGCAGCAGCTCAGTCCCTGAGGAGGTGGTTGATTGTTCACCCCTCACTACCCAGAATAATTCTGAGACTGAACACTATGAAGTACCAGCAGAGGATTTGGAGGAGAGTGATGCTGATGCTGAAGAGGAAACAAAAGAGCAAAAGCACAAACTGGACCAAAGCCAAGAACACAGCAAAGAGGAAGTGAACTCTGTCGAGCCTCAGCACCAACAGGAAGCTGTTCCTGAGCGAGATGAGGCTCAGCCCGAAGACCCGCCTTCCCAGGATTCAGTGCAGCCAGAAGAGACAGAGCAGGTGGACACATTCTTCAGCACAATGAGTCACAGGTATGAAACCGCTACTCAGGAAGGTCACGTCCTCGAGGACACATTAGGTACTGTATGAAGTGATGATGTGTGACATTTCAATATAGACAGAATTAGGACACACCAGTCTATGCTAGATTCAATATGATGTCCTTACTGCACCTCTGCTGCTCCTTTACACTACACCGCAGGTATTTGCTTCGTTCAGTTTGTGGAAATATGTTAATTGTATAATAACTTTTGTACAGAATTATAATTTTGAAAGAATCAAGATGTCAAGACAAGTGTTTTATACCAGTGTGTTCTCTCTTGATCACATGACACAGAGATGCCCTCATCTGATGTTTGGGTTTGTAAAGTCTCTTTTGTTACCATTCACTCTTTCTTTTAAACATTTTTCTTTCACCAGTTTTAGAGGCAGTGAAAAGTGTTACTAAGCAAATAACGTGTGATATATTGCTACTGTAATGTTCACATGTAGGGTAAAAAAACAGTATTATGATTACTGAGATTGTCTTACTCTGTCAGTATTAAATTAGAAGACGAGGAATAAATAAAATAAAAGGCAGTGAAAGGACAGCTGTTGTTGGTTTAGCAAAATGCTCTGTCCAGTTGTAGACAAAAGTAGCTCAAAAGTCTCAGGTATCAACAGGCATAGAACTGCATGACTGTGTGAATCATTTCCTCGCTTGGTTGTGATGTTTGTAATGATTTCTTTTTGTTTGTTTCTTTGTTTGTTTGTTTTGATCAAATAAAAGTTGAAATGACAGACGTATCTCTAATATATTCTCCTGTTTGGATCTGTTTTACTCTTTTAGATTTAGTGATATAAGACTGGACGGCGACAATGGTATCCCTACACAAGATTTTTTGGACTCATGCTATGCAATAGTGCCTGTATTAGGTAGGCCAGTCACTTTCAGTCTCTCAACTCATTCCGCCTCTCTACTCCTCTTTCTCATGGTGCTTATCTATGTCTACAGTCATTTCACCCTTTATGGCTTCAATGAGGACCAAACCAATCTTAAAAACAAATCTGATTTTCCTACCATTTGGCATGCTCGCTTTCACAAGGAGGCTACCATTTGTCTTGCTTCATTACTTCTTCTTTCATGCCTTTGTAATTTTCCTTCTGTGCCTCTATCTCTGTCAGTGGTTTTCTTAATTTTTTTGGCCTACTAATCAGTCATTTGGCATCATGGTCACTTCATTCATGTTGTGCTGTATGGGTGGGACAGGGTTAACTGGTTTGTGGTTTAGGTCATGTGGATTTCACTCTGAGCAACGTAGAATATAATAATACCTCATACCCGCACAGATGACTCACACTACAAGTCACTCTATGTCACTTTGGATGCAGCTGTTTTTTTTGCAATTGTTACTAATGTTTTGAGAGTTTTGGTAGAGATGGTGATGGGTAAGTAAGGAGAGGATACACTAGAGTGTTAGAAAGCTCATTTACACAGATTCACTCATCCCAACAATCAGGAGGGGAGACTGCAATTCAATCACTGTGATTGAATCACAGATTCAACCCAAGAGCAGCAACAGTGAGAGCCAAGTGTGTGCTAGTTGAAGGGGGAAGTGTTAAACAGGCAGATTAATGATAATATGTACCCATTTACGCTTCTTGAAATTACAAACCATTTTTTATAATCAATGCAAAGTTATTATCCTTACAATACCTTACAGCTGTTTTTGATTATGCATAACCTCCCCCATCTCTTCCAAAGTGTCCAATTCACATTGATGGAATCCCTCCCACCACAACGTGGCCCAGATCTTTATGGGGTGTTTTTTTTTTTCTTCATGTTTTTTTCCCTTATTTTCATGCATGTTGGATCACATGAGTTCCTTTGAAATTAACATGAAGGTTTGGGTGTCACAAATATCAGCAGCAGGAGTCAGCAGGTTTTACCCTGTCCTTGGTTAAATATCTGGTGTCAAGCATCAGACAAAACAGTGACTTTCTTTGTTATCCATGTGATAGTGTTTCCAGACTAAGTTAGCATTGTATTTATTCTAGCACATCCTAATTTTTCCTAAAACCCTTAATCAGTTTCACCTTTATCTGTTATAGATAGATCAGATATAGGTGGCAGATAGATGTGATTCCTTTCATAATTGTAACTCAAGATTTTGCCACCCTTTTCATCATTCCTTATATCGCCCATTAGGCCAGCTACATTATACATAATTCACTGTTGTACTGAAACTAATAATGGTCACGTCATCATAAAGGCTTTAGAAATAGGACACAGGAGATGAGATGTTTACTTATAAGCCACAAAGAAATGACAGTGGATTCTCTCTTCTCAGACAAGCTGGGGTCCACAGTGTTTGCACCAGTTAAAATGGATTTTGTAGGCAATATCAAGGTAAGCATGAACGTTAATGAGAGAGAACAAATTCACTATTTATAATAAAAATATGTATTTTGTAGGTATGCTTATTTATGATTTATTAGAAAATCAAACACTTGACAATAACAATAACAGACAATAGACAATAACATTGCATCAGCTGACATTTGAGTGTAGTGATTAGTTTATTATTAAGCAGTTTATTATATGTTAGTGATGAATGAGAGTATGATTGCTAAGTGGAATGACTTTCCTTCCCACTACCTGGCCATTGTCAAAAAACAAACAAAACAGCTTTATCATGCATCAGTGTTTTTCAGATGCCTCTCACTGCATCACCTTGTCTCTTGTTGCTGTAGAAAATTCACCAGAAGCTGTTGTCGGACCCCGAGAACTTCCCCACGCTGCAGTCCATAGTGCTTCACGAGGTCCGCACAGATGTTGCCCAAGTGCGAAACTCGGCCACCGAGGCTCTGCTGTGGCTCAGAAGAGGCCTCAAGTTCCTCAAGGAGTTCCTGTCAGAGGTCAATGGAGGAGAACAAGACATCCAGGGAGCCCTCAGTGAGTTCAGCCTCAGTGTTGTACATGGAAACGGGAGGATTTGTGAAAATGTTCTGTGTGACATATTTTTCTCTCTTCTCTTTCACTCAGACACAGCTTATGGAAAGACCCTTCGCCAGTACCATGGATGGGTTGTGAGAGGAGTATTTGCTGTAGGTATTTTTCACCTGCACCACTGTTTTTACATATATTCTTTTGAATGTTTTTTGATTCTGCTTTGAGGAGCCTGACTACACTGTGATTCTTTTTCCTTGTCACTAGTTGGCGCTGAGAGCTGCCCCATCTTATCAAAGTTTCACTGCTGCCTTAGTGTCCAGAGAGGGCGACGAGCTGAAGGATGGCTTCACCCGTGGCATGCACAGGGACCTGGGTGTGTACCTGCCTGCTATGGAGAAGCAGCTGGCCATCCTAGATGACCTGTACGAGGAATACAACCTGGAGTCTGATGAGGTGGTGTGAAACCTGGACACACTCACAGAGAGGATCCCACTTTGAGGAGGGAGCATGACCCTCGAGGCCAAGCAGTGGCTCACTGCTGAGGGAGATTCTAGGTGCCAGGGTGCATCTAGGGTACAGATAATGTAAAGCATGTCCAGTGTGAGGTGTTTGTAGTACTTATTGCATTCTACAGGCAGTAGATGGTGTAGGTTTGAAGGTATTTTCAGGTATGAGATGTCAATTTTTAGGAGTCCTTGGGGGTATAAAGCAAGTACTAACAAGTTATCGAGGTTATGGCTCAACAAAATAATAGTTTTCAGGTCTGGTTCAAAAGACTGTTAAGGGTTTTTCCAGCATTGCGCCAAATTATGCAGACTCTAACCATAATGGGTCATGTTGACATTGATTTTGGTGCACATTTTTGTCATGGAATTATTGCGGCCTTTTATGTACTGTGTTTTTAAGGTACATAAACATAGGGTAGTTGGCTCCAGTAACCTCTGAGGAAACATAGCAATCCAAATTGTTTCCTTGAACCTCTAAAACAGGGTGATGCTTGTTACTAACAAAGTATTTTGACAGAATGTCATAATATTATTAGATCACCCAATACTTGCCTTGGGTATGTAATGGAATTGCATAATGGGTTAATTTTTAGTAAATTAAATACATTTTTGTATCTTGCACTGACTGTTGAAGCTGTCTATTGGGATCCGTGATCAATACCGAGTTTGTCTCCCCAACCCCTCAAATTTAATTTAAACGCCTTAGTGAACATTGCCTTCCTCTGTTTTGCATTACTGATATGTCATAATCTATTGCTCCAGATAGACTCTCCACGGGACCAAAAAGGAACTGTCGTAAGAATGGCATTAGCTTGTGCTGCCTGCCACAACACAGAAGAATATAATGTTAAAATATAACTGTCCAAGTACTTTCCATTGCTGAACTCAATAGCATATTTATTTGGGCATCTTCTGTACAAAAGTATGCATAGTTTGCATTCTCACTTTGTCTATTTATTAAGTCTTAAGTTAAAAAGTTTACATTAATATCATCAGGATAATTTAAGTCAAGCTTTTAATGTAAGGACATTTGCTTCCATATAGCATGGTTGTAGGTTGCATGATTTTATGTATAGAATAACATAAGCGCCAGTGGAAATTTCACACAGACCAAGGTCTTGCATTAACTGTATTAACAATCATAAGGGAGCAAATTAAGGTCGCAATATGTTGCCCCTTTCTTTATTACTGCACTTGTTAATGAACAATAATCTTGAGCAAGTGCAAGTGTGTGTCCTTATAGCTTAGAGTTTCACAGAATGACAGCCTTTGTTTCATCATCTCATCCATGCTCTACTCTACATATATCTGAGTTTCATAACCAGCCTGCAGTTAATCTGCTATGATGTCAGTTCAAAAGTTAACAGTGAAATGAGTCCAGTCCCCGGGCCAGGTTTAGGTGCGGCCATAGATGCACTCTTGCCATAGATTCACTGAGCCATTCAAAGCAGGAGCATTCTCCATAGGGCTTTATACACACAACATAGTATTTTTAACAGTATTCTAACTCTCCTTAGTTTTTTCGGGAATGCATACAGTTATTCCTTATTCAAAAAACCAAGTCATGTGAAGGAGGTTTACAGCAAAGATGTGCAATAGGCTGAGTTCCTGTTGCATATCATTTCCCAATGTTAATTCTGAGAATGTTATTGTATCGTAATAGACTTGATCTCTTTTCTATGGATGTACATAAGATGCTATTTGATTTTTACTTAATAAAAATAATGAATTGCCTTGTGTGTTTGATCCTGTTTTCTTCACATATTTCGTCATAGATTTAAGGACCAGTTATGATTGTTAGCTCACAAGCAGAGTTATCACATGGTACATATTGACTATGCCATTGTCTTCCAGCAATACCCAGGTGACTTTAGCAGATGGAAGTTCCTAAATTTACAGTATATGCAATCAGCAACAAGTATTACTCTCTGTTTCACCTTCAGCGAAACATTATCACAGCAATAAACAGTTACGGGATAGATTATAAATCGGTGCAGGTGTGCATGTTTGTCTGAATGGCAGTGGCATTGAGCTCAAATAGCACCTTTGCATGCACTGCTGTTGTGTGTTTAATGAGTGTTTTGCATGTGCAGCTATGTGTCCCCTGCCTGGCCCAGAGCACCCTGCATGCCAGCCATTCCTCACTATAGGTCAGGGATTTTCACTGGGCCTGGGCCGACAGCTGGGTCCTTGCCTGCTTCCTGCCTGAGGCCTCCCTCGCATCACCCACTGTGCCACAGCCGTAACACTACACCACTCAACCTGCACTAAAATAACCTTTTCACCAGAAAAGTCAGCTGCCAGATTTCAGACCACCAACTTCTTCCCTGTGAAATCCTTGTGAGACGTCAAAGTAGACGCTGCTCCTTGCAGGTTCAATTGGTCATCATGCGTTGAAACATAAAAAAGGTGAGTTAGGACAAAAAGAACAGGTGGTAAGATGGCTGTTTGAGGTTCCCAAACTGGATAAGCAAAATGGAAACTTCATACTGAGCATTCTTCTGTGTGCACCTTTTCATTATTGTCTCTGTAGAATCAGGCTGACCACTGCCTCTCCAGCGACATTTAGTGCAGCACAGAGACATCTTTGGCACAAATCTCATTGGCCTGGTCAGGGGAATGTACATGATAGGATAAATACGCCAAGGTAAGCTTTTACTTGGGCATCTCAGCAGGCAAATTGTCCTGATGTGATTTAGAAAAGAAATACAGCTTGGTAATAGAGTTACAAGGTAGTGTCCAGCCCCAAACATCTCTCCTGCAACCCTGGCAGGCTGCCACATCTCCAGCCCATATCTGTCTGCCTCATCTGCAGGCACACAGTCAGCTATAAAGGGGTACAAGAGGACAGAATGAAAATGTAAAAACCCATACGGCAGCTATGTCTGAGGATATCGACAGTGAGGGTTCACTGTGTGGCCTGTTTACTATTTAGACCAACACAGCACTTTGTGAGGACCTGCCGACAGCATCTTTATTCCACTTGATAGATAAATGCTTTTTTTTTTTTTTTTAAACAGTGAAAGTCCTACTCTGAGAGAACATCAATAGCATCTCTATCACTGTCCGTTGGCATGCTGCACAGCTCCCAATCACTGTCACAGCTTGCTTACCGAAGGAGACAAAGCGAGCTGCTGACAAACCCCTGACCAAAGTCAAAAGCTGCAGGTGTAAGAGACTGGAATAGCCTTGAAAGGTTTCAATTTTCTCATTTTATTTTCAGTTCATTTTTTTAAAATTATTAACAACTACTGTATAAATTATGTCAGAGTAATGAAACAGAATGAGCTTCCACTATCTCAGTCACAGTGTGTATATATATATATATGTATATGTGTGTATAACTCTATAAAGCCTTTTGGTACAACATGCATGTTATGTTTCAGCATTGTTGTGCATACACAGTACAGGATACAGCACAGCAGCATAGGCCACAGATATAACATTCAACATACTTTTCAAAAGATACTGTATTTTGGCTTTATTTAGTCCTACTGTAACACATGACTATCATACAAGGTGTGATTGTACTGCGTTTCTTACATACAGCACAGGAGAGCAAGTCTGACATTTCTTAAGACACCAGCCACGCCTATAAATGCAATGGTATTGCAATTTACAAACCCATGTTTGGCAAATTGGATGCATTTCAAACTCATGAGCATGGTATAACAAACATGCAGACACAATATTGTAACAGTCTGTATCTCTCAATGGCTTGTTCGTACATCCACTAGTACAGAAGAATTACTTTATAACACCTTACAACCTCTAACCTAAGTATGGCTGAGAAAAAGGTCTACCTTGGCACTGTGACTCGTACAGCAGCTTATGGAACATGTCAGCTTATATCAGCAAAATCATTTACATAGTTGGTGCTCAAGACACAGCAGACTACATCTACACCGTTAAGTTCACTGTGGAGAGTTTATCTGTTGCTGCATACTGTAAGACAGAAAGACTGGATAACGAGGTATTAAGAGTAAATACAGTAATGACCGTAAAACAGAATGTGGACTGGAATTTATTTCCTCCCCTATAGCAGCTACAGACTGTTTCAGCCTTTTCCTGTGCAGTGAGAAAATTAAGAACGTAACAGTTTCAAGCCTTCACATACAGTATACTGATTTTCTCATTGGAGCACAAGCAAGGGCCACCTTCCTTCCGATAGGGCTACGCACATCTTTGATACATTAAAGCTCTTGTTTGAGTCACCAGTTACCTGTGTGCCTCAATGTACAGTCACTGCCATTTCATTTATAAAGAGTATGGTGGAGGATGCCTGTGAAACTAGTTGATTAGAGCTACATTACCTTTTGGTTCCTGAGTAGTTTGTGGATATGTCAGTATGAAACCAAGTTGACCTTGTCCAGACTCTGAATGCCCCTGTCAAATACAGTACCACTACAAGCTAATGGAGCCAGGTCAGCCTCTTTGAAGTTTCCCAGAAGCCAAGAGACTTAGGGTGGGGCTTCCTGGTATAACAGCCTCACCATGCTTTAGACTTCATCACTGAGAAGGGACTGGTGAGACAATGCATCCACATCTATCTCTCCATCAATCCCTAGTCATAAACTTTGATTTTCTGTTGCTCTTCTCTTACTAAATGCCTGGTTGACAACTTCACATTTACAACGGAAGATGTCAATGTGATATTGAAGAGTACATAGTACAAACCTTGTTGTGGCAATAATAGGTATAATGGTAGGTTACATGCTTGAGTAGTGACATCTGTTGTCATGGTCATAGTAATCCCAGCCTCATGCAAATGCTGTGCACCGTCGTTCACATTGCAGTGGAAAATCCGGGGGCCCTGCTTCTGGGTGTCCTGCTGCCTCTCTTTGCAACAGTACTGGGTTAATATGCCTCGAGGCCAGCCACTACATGTCTGCAAGATGTCCCATTAGCAGTTAATTAGGTCCCTGGGTGGCTGTCGTACAACCATCACATCCAGGGGCTGATTCTGGTCCAGTCAGGTATGGTGCGGAGGCCGGTCTTCAGTCCTGCTTGTTAAGACAGTGCAATTGTCCTGTGCATTTTTTTTTCCTAAGAACGGGTGAAGGTTTAGTCTCCACTGCCTGACTCTTCAACCCCTGGGAGCTACGTGGCATCTCAGCAGCGATACAGAGGAGTTATAGTACATGTTTCGTTTTTCTTTCATCGGAGATTGATTTGCTGCCTCTTAACCTAAGAGACTCTTGCTTGCAACATTATTGTTCTTTTTTTTCTTTCTTTTTTCTCTGTTTTGAGTTATGCAAACAAGACACAGAGGATCCCGCTGCACCGTCCAGGTTCCTCCTCAAGTGAAGTACTTACAGTTTGTGGAGTCAATGACACAGTACGGTGTGCATCTGAGGCGACCATATGACCTGCAAATAAGAACGGGGACAATTCCTAGCTCAGCAAAGCATGTAAACAAAACACACAAATTGTATTTTAGCTGCAGACACCTATGATTAAACTATTTTCAAAACAGATAAACTGTATTTCTTACCCTGGAAGATATGAATTGCATGTCTGATAGCCAAAGTCTTTTCCATCACACTCCTCGGCCCCCTCATAGCGATATCCATCTCCACAGTACGCATGTTTACACTCTGCGGTAAGGGGAAATGGGAAGGGCAGACGGGTCATGTTATATATGCACAGCAAACTACACCTACAGGGCTATTATGGGGCATCTAACACAGACATATGACTTACTGACGCAGCCATCAGTGACAACTCTGTTTCCATCGTCACACTCCTCCCCATTGGAAATCTGCACTATCCCGTCGCCACAGTAACCTTCATCATCAGGTGCGTTTTCCGTGGACTGAAATGGCGTCAGCTGGAACGAAAAGGTCTTTTACAGAATTGAGAGACAAATGTAAAAAAAAAGGGAAATGTTGCTTGAAAAGTCACCACTGCTGTGTGTGAAAAGTCCCACAGCTACTCACAGATTTGTGAAATGACTATTCAGACAAGCTTGCAAATTTCATTTTGCTACGTGTGGAGATACCTGAATTGGCAGCCAGCCATCGATGTCTTTGAAATAGAGGGATCTCTGATCTTTGCGGAATGCAAGAGCGTTATCTGTGTCGAGATGCTGCAGTTCCTCCTCACTGCTTACCACAAATATCTGAGTAAAAGGCAAATTGATTGTGGTTTGTTTAATGGATCATTATTCTGTTTGGTGAGCTAAGATTAAAGTTATATCTGGGTAGAGGACTGAGCTATTGAGCATGAAGGATTTGACATAATAGCTGTGAATGTACTTTCTTTTAAAATATTTAACCCAAAAGCTTCTTTAAAAAAAAAAAAAAAACACTACAGAAGTACAAAACTGAAGTAACAGTAAATAACATATTTAAAATAACATCAAATAGCAATTACAAGATTATGAATACATGAATAACCCAATTTCGATTTTAAAAAATGTACATAAGTCCAAGCTTGCATTTGGACCCAAAATTATTACGCTTTTAAATTATGTGTCATATGACATTGTATTGAATGTATAGGCCACATAGCTAAATTGCACACGCATTGTGCATGAAGATTTATGGAGATACATGAGCTTTTGCTTCCTCACCGCTGGCACTTTGGGATAGTTGCCTCTGGGGCTGTGCTCCTCAACTGGAGAGGAACTAAGAGAGTTGCAACTACACTTCCCAGGAGGCCCTGGCAGACCACGCTCGCCCTTCGCTCCAACCATATAAAGCCCTAAACAAGCAAAGGAAGAAAAGAGGTTATTGTAAACAGCTGCAAGAGGGCAAGCACAGGCTACACCTGTAATCCCAAAGTGAATACTGTAGGTTTCATGAGCCAAAGGTAAGTGAGAGGAAGTTAATTACACAGAGGGTTTAAGTCAAAAGCCAGGGTCATGTGGGCTGATATAAAAAGCTCTGTATCTCATTAACCGTCCTGTCCTGGATTCGTCCATCAAGAGGCAAACACAATCAACTCAATTTATGCAGAAACCCGATCAAGATCACAAATGTCTCTTTTAATTATGTGGTGACACAATGTTTGTAAATCTGCAATGCTGGCCATCTGTGAATCCGTTTTAGCTACATGATGTCATGGTGAGAGCATCCTGCTTCTCTTCAGGAGATTGAGTTTCTCCAGTGCTAAATAAGACTACTGGTGTTGCCTCTTACACAGCTCTAATGTGTGCTTCCTTTTGCTGACATGGACGGTTGTACTTCTCACACTGGTAGCAGGGCTTTTCACACGCTCCCGGATACCAGATAATGTACCCGGGCCGATGTGTCCACACATGATCCTCTCAGAGTACAGCATGTGAATCTTCATTCTCAAGCATGTAGGTTTTTGCACGCTGTTCACCTGCGGCTGGTAAACCAGGAGGTCCAGGGTGGCCGGGAGGTCCTTGTGGGCCTGCTGGTCCCATAGGTCCTAAACGCCCGGTGTCTCCTTTCACTCCCTGAATCACATAACCAAAAGAGTAAGTCAATCTCATGCTTCCGAGGTCAAAGAATTTAATAGAGATAAAATCATGCATAAATTATGTGGAATATAACAACTGTCCCTGACCTGTTTCCCTCTCTTCCCTGGTCGGCCGGTGGGCCCTCTGTTTCCTGACATTCCCGGCTCTCCTTTTGGACCCATTTCACCCTGTGCAACAAACCAGTTTAATTAAGCATTCGATAAATTGTCCAATTTTAAATTTGTAATGTTTGGATCCAAACTCAAAGTTCCTCCTTGCTTGAACATGCAGCTTACTTTCTGTCCAAGCATTCCCGGGAAACCCATTGAGCCCTGGAGATAATGAAAAAATTCAAAAAGTGAGATTCCATGTATTTTCTGTAATGCAGGTACTTAAACATTTGATACTACACTACATTATTCTGGAAACATGGAAAGTATTGGACATCAGCTGGCATAAAATCCAAAAACATAGTATTGAAGAGCTCATTTGTGTGGGACATGATAAACTCTGCCCACCTTTTCGCCTTTCATTCCACTCTCACCGCGATCGCCTCGGGAACCCTGATGGAGTAGATCACGGTGAATTACACAACACATACTGTGTCTGTCTCTTTTCATACAATGCATTAATTACTATGTCAGTCACATACCTTTTCCCCTTTATACCCTGGTAAACCCTACAATGAAAGACAAAAAATGAAAAATCCAAGATGAATCCCAGTAGTGTGAAACTGTAGCTGAATGTTATTAAGATCTATAGGATCTCGGGCACCGCATTTCTCATGTTGAAATTTCTCCACCTACCTTAGGCCCAATTGGTCCTCTGGCTCCAGGCAAACCCATCAGCCCTTGGTCTCCCTTCTCACCCTGGGACAGAGCAACACATCAAGAAAACACAAAAATAATTTCATCTTTGGAACTCGGCATGTTTGTCCCAAGATATTCCCCACCCCAAAAAACAATTTATGCACACTGTGATGAAACATTTTCTGGTGTTATTTTGACCATGCATCTAAGCAGAAAGGAAACTTGCATATTAGAGGACATGGGTCTAGGTGACAGCAGGGAATCTGAATGGACTTATCAAGAGGGAATCAGGTGCACAACAACTTAGGAAAACTGAACACTGAAATCAACATAAATCACCCATCTACACAACCTTATGTCTCTACTTACTGCGGTCATATTGTCTACATTATGAGACAGGACTTACTCACTTTAGGCCCATTTGGTCCTGGCCATCCAGCAGGTCCCTGCTTGCCAGGGAGCCCAGGAGGACCTGTCCGACCCTGATAGGAAACATGAATTTAATTGTCACAAATCCAATGATCTGGGACATAGAAATGCATGACAGAGCACTGATGCTGCCACAGCTGAAGATGGTAGAGGTTAACTGTTTCTAAAATCAGGACACAAAAATAATTCTTTGTGTGGGAAGTGATGTGAGACGTGCAACCCAACGAGAGAGCCTCTTATGCTCATTTACTGCACAAGTGGAAGAAAAAAAGTGCAAGATTTGCTGGATAAGCTGACAGGCTTCTTGCTCCAGTATTTATCAGACACTGGTACAACTGCACATGTAGAGGCAGAATAACTTTAACGAGCCCTGTCACTTTGCTCTCTTTAATTAAATGATGGGCTGTATATAGAACAGGAGCCAGTGCTTGTGGGAAATAAAATGATTTATGAACCGGCTGAAGCACTAAGCTAAATTGCACTGCAGTGCTGCAAAGCTGCTCAGTCAGGCCACCAGCCAGTGAAGCTCTCCCAGTGGGCCTCTTTTACTGCTTAACCACAACGACTGGTCATTTAGAGGGTCACTTCTCTTCTGACTGTCCTCATCAAACACTGTCTCCTGAGTTTCCAATGAAGCTGTGACAGCCCGTCCTCTCATTCTAATGAGAAAGAGAGGGCCATCTGACAAGGAGCCAGGATGCTGGATGTCTTTCAGGGGTCAACGGGGGTGTCCAGTAGGTCCCCTTCTGTTAGAGGAGACCTTAGCAAACCCCCTCTACCACTGAAACAGCCCGTCTCAGCAGCTCTGTGTCCCTTGCATCCTATCAACATGTCTCCACTGCCTCCTATCAAGGTTATACTTGCTCACAATTTCATAATGTGTATAACCAGGCAGTAGCAGCGCTCTGAGTTACAGCTACCAGGCAGGCAGGCTGAGGCACTGTATCTCATTTTTGAGTAAATCCACTTAGCCGAGAATATGGAATGATTAATGGAGACTCTCACCTTTTGCCCAGGTCTTCCGATTTCTCCCTGGCAACAGGATGTGGAGGAGGGGACAGAGACAGTAGTTATGCAAACTGTATTTCAAGCAGGTTGTTTTTTATGAAGTGTTTCACTATCAGGGCATTTAAAGCCTAGCTTAATAGATATAATAATATACATATTGCGTTATGCTAGAGATCATGAGGAAAGTAAACAAACAGTAATTGCATACTTTTTCTCCTTTAGGTCCTCCAATACCAGGTAAACCAGGCGGACCCTGATGAAGGTAAAAACAAACATATATCACAGATATATTTTAGCCATTCAGTTCTTTTGTACCTAACACTGAACTAGAAATTCCTTTTTGCTCCCTGAAGCTCACATCTGCGTTTTCAATTAGCTAAGGGCTGAGTGGCCACTATTGATTTTCAAAGTGCTTTGTGAACCTCTTTTGAAACACTGCTGCAATCCAGCCGGTGCTGGGATGGCCTGACAAGGGTAAACACAGCATCAACTATCATTTAATTATGACAAGTAAAACTGCTTTATTTGTACAAGATTTTGGGATAACAGGGGGGTCACCTTTTGAATCAAAATGTCTTTCATTCTTCCAGTGCCTAAATACACAAACACACACACACACACACTTGTGTTGGCAATCACTGGAATTTACGTGACCCGGTATGCCTCTCCAGGCAGACAAACTCTTTGGACAGTTTCTAAGAATGATGTGTGGCACACTGGCAGGCAGTGGAAAAAGGCTATTTGCGTCCCAGCTAAATGTAGAGCGTTAATGGGCCGCTGTGTTGCAGGGGCCAGAGAAATCCCCATCTCCCGCTCTGCAGGATCTCACATGCATCTGAAGTTGGAAACAAGATGGGGGTAATATGTTGCTAAAGTATTACCTCTTCACACCTTAAATCTGTGCAGACCCAAAACATGAAACAAAAGCAGTCTTTGCTCCAGCCACATTGAACACTGCAAAACACGCACAGCAAAACAGTACCCATGTGCCAGATGAGCAGTAATGATGGAATTAAGAGTGATGCTTGAGAAGAGTTCCTACCTGAGGTCCAGGGGGTCCAGCAGGCCCAGGTGTACCTGGGACACAGCTGTCAATTTTCCCCTCATTGTCTGTCTCTGGTTTACCTCCTTGAATAGATGAGACGCCTTCAATCTGCAAAATGCAATACTGTAATTCTTTACAACCTTGATAACAGATAAAAATCAACAGACTGGTGCTTTTCTCTATGAAGGGACAATGGCACACTTGGCTGCTGATATACTGTGGGTGTGGGAAGGCAATTAACTTCTGAGTTCTCATCCCTTCATTGTCACACAACACTTTGCAACCCATGCTGCAGAACTTGTTAAGCCATTTCTTCCCGCAAACCTATCATCTGAGCGTGTTGATGCTCTCATTCAGGGGGCAAGAGAGAGCATGTGGGGTAGTTTGGATATCACCCAAGGACATATCAACAATCAGATATTCCACAAGGGAAAAGTCACATGACTTTGACTCACATGAGCATGGCGGCGCCAAAGTGAAGGGGGTGGAGGAAACAGGGGAGGTGGAGGCGGACTCAGTAAACAGCATGGGGTGAATCTCCTCTGCTGCTCCAGGGATCTGAGAGCTGTGTAAAGTGTGCACATGGTCGGCCGCATGGGTGATGATGCAAGGGGTCAAAATTAGGAGACTGTCACTTCAAAAGAGATCACCTGTTGTCTTAACTGTTGCAGCAATTGGACCTGAATCGTAACCTCTTCAACAAAATTATCTTAAATACAAGGAACACCTAAATAACCTCCCAATGAGACTGATTTACACATAAAGGTCAAAATAATGACATGTTGCAAACAAGCAGGCCCTTTCCTACACAGTCCATACAGTAAATAAAATGACAATCACAGGTTAGAAAAAAAACAGGGACAGTAAGTGACAGGGAAACAGGTGCAAACTATCAGATCATGACACCAATCCAGGAGAGCTCCTAGGGCTGGACACAGATATGAACAGCCTTATGCCTCTCACTGAAGGACTGTAGATGGTCTCGCTATTTATAGGCATTCCCAGTGTAATTCACGGGCAACAACAACATAAAAACAAGTGTATTTTACAAAAGACAAGGAGCTCAATCCAGAAACTTGCCATTTGTTCATCTATGCCCATGCTTCTGCACAGCCCACACACCCTTGCATGCATGTATATGTAAACAGAGACTGCAAGAAGAAAATAGATGTAGACCTACCTTCGGAGACTGAAAAAACGTCGTCCAGAATAGAGGACTGAGCCAAATCATAACAAAACAACAGTGGAAGGTACAGTCCGAGCGTTAGGAGAGTCATGCTGCTCCTGGTAGTTGCCTGACTTAGTGTTTGTGAGCCTCGGCAGCGGGCTCCCCTCCCTCTCTCCTCTTCGCTCTCAGTCCCCCCTTGCGCCTCTAGGAGCGGGTACGCCAACCAATGCCCATTAAATCTTTCCTCTGCATCGGTGTGCGCTAAAATTACGGGATACTGCCTGCCAGCTGCTTTGGCAGCCAATATTAGACCCCTACTACTGCGGGGGGTGCCTTTGTTTCCACTCCTCTCACAGGGAGACTAACCATCACTCAGCAACATAAGGCTTTTCTGCACATGCTTCAAGCGGAGGGGGGGATCACAGTGACCGTGCATGTAAACGTCCTCAAACAACTTTAATTAAACGTCACAGTTTATGCATATTTGTCGCATGATTTGCACCTCAAGTGAACTTTGGTTAGTTTTCAATGTAGCATATTTATTGTGCAACCCCGCGTGCACAGGGATATCGATTCCTCCATGTCAAATTGTTTTTATTGCCGAGTCGATCTGTCCACGAAATTGTCTCCATTTATTACCGGGAGGCTCCTCTCGCATCGGAAATTGATTATACGAGCTTTGGAATTCACTGGCAACCTGCTCCTTTATTATTCAGAGCTGCTGCTGCAACTGTGAAAGCTACAACACACATGTCGCGCACACCTCATGTGCGTGGGCTACACGCACACCTCACGTGCGTGGGCTACACGCACATGCGTGGACGCATGAACAGAGAGCGAGCGGGCGTGTACGGGAACTTTATGTCCTGAAGTGTTGACTTAATTCTGATTGATGAATAGTGCATTTTGCCAAAGTTGACATGTTTTGTTTTCCAAAATTAATTTTAAAAATGTCTTAATTTCCTTTTTGTAAATATTTGTATCAGAATATTGACTGGGAAACAACATTCCAGAGGAAACAGTGAAAACACAGGCTTTCGGCGAAACACTGCCGATCGATCTGATCAGATGGCCTGTTGGCAGTTGGAGATGAAATTTTACAGCCAGCAGTCAATTCGTTTACTCTCATGTGGCCTGCAGCTTTCACTGCCGCTTCACTTTAACGAATTGTCCATTCATCTTGTTAACAGAGACAGCTATACACTAAATGTTCAGATTTAGAGGATAAGGCTTAGAATTAACAAAAAAACAAAACAAAACAAAAAGATCAGTCTCAATATTTTAGTTTCCAATAACGGAAAATTACAATTTAAGAGGAAAAAATATGCAGCATAATGTGCTTGAAAAATATATTTCTTAAAATATTTATATAAACACAAGAGATAATCAAACAATTTTATGATTATTAAGACACAGCTCATGCTATAAATCTCTGCTTGTGAGAAGATAGCTCTGCAAAGGCCTCAAATCAAAGGAAGGCACTTTACAGTCCCTGGCTGATGTAACTTATTCTGAAAAGAAACGCCTCACTCATAAGGTTTCAGCTGTAAGCCAGTCATGAGATTACATTTTTGAAACCGCCAACGTTTTAATAGTCTGCCTAAAAAATCCTTCAGAATGAGTGAAGTATTTTTGTTATGTAGATGTGGAAAACATTCCTTAATGTAAAATAAAACAATGGTCAATGCATCTTTTGTAAGCAATTTTAATTGTAGTATTATTTAGTAAATTGTATACTACTGTGTAGTAAAAATGAATTAGAGCATTTCATGGAAACAATCATAAAAAAACAGCATTATATTCTTCAGTTTAGAGTTTCATAAGAACTGTCACTGCTGTGAAGACGGAGACGGCTCATCTTTCTCTTTGAGCCTTCGGGTCTATAGGTTGGAGCGTGTTAGCCAGGGGAACTCCTGGAAAACAAAGATGGAATAGCATTAATATTAAACTTAAGCCTGACGAGAAAGTGACACATGATATTCATATTTGGCAAGACAAAATCTGTGCATGTTTCAGTTTATGTTTTATTATGGCTGGTAAAAATCTATTTAGCCTCGACTTTGAAAAATTGAATGTGTGCGAGCAAAAAGAGTAGCTTCTCTTCTGCCAGCATGCACGGCTTGATTTCAGCCTTAAAGATATGAATAACATTCAGAAAACAAACAATTGTTCAATCAGTCTGAGCCACGAGTGGGGTCAGAGCTCCACGCAGCTCAGCTCTGGTTTTCACACCATAGAGCTCTTCACCATGGCTACAACCCTCAATACAATCCTCAAACATGTCTGCGAAGGGTTGCATGGATACATTCAACATAAACACAGAGGGCCTTGCGTTCTAATTATGGGGACCCTGAAATAGAAAGGTCAGGTTGGTGTGAGGTGAGGGGATTGTGGTGGAATACAAAAGTTCTGCGGTGCACCTGGAGCCAATGGATTACGGTTCAGTCAGGCCTGTCACTCACACAGCCATGAAGGAAACAAGAGCTATGCAGGGTAAACACCCCACTGTTTGTTGTTTTACGCTAATCACGAACCAAACCACGATTTTCTTTTAATCACGCCTGGCTTTGCAGTTGTCTCTGCCAGTGTCATTCAAGTTCACCTTCTATCTCCTTTCTGTTTTTGTTCTTGGAAAGCGATAGATACCTGTTGTTTTCTGTCAGAGGCAGGGTCGATGAGCACGTTCAGGAGACTGGGCCTCTCCCAGTCACTCAAACTGAGCTGCAAGGCACTGCGCAGCTCTTCCACCGTCCTCACCAGGAAGCCACGTCCACCAAAAGCCGTCATGACCTCGTCGTAGCGGGCCTCAGGCAGAAGGGTCACAGGTGGGGCTCTGAGGACCACAAGACATCTTTTTTTAATCACAACATGGTGGATTTACTCAAGGAAAGACATGAGAAAAATTGTGTCATTATCAGTGGCTTCACACTGCATGACTCACATAGTGGTCAGATCTCCCATCTTTGCCATTTCTTTCCATGTCTCAGGATCTACGCCACTGTATATCCCATTGTTATTGACAACAATGATGATCACAGGTAGATTATACCTGCAGAGAGGGGAGAATGTAAGTCACTGTAGTATGAGGTAGGGATGTCACAACACCAGAGTTTTGGCACTTGAAACCAATGCCAGTTAGATTCCATCAATCACGATTCCTGATTGAATACCATGACAAAAACAGGAATCCCATTCAGGACACACTCCTTAATTTAAATAGTAAACAGAAACTGATGGGAAACCAATTTCCAATCAGAGGATCTGTCTGACATGTGAGAATAAATACAGTGATAATCATCAAATGCTCTCATTTTGATATCCCGCGGGCCTGACTGAAACTTTAGGCGTTTAAAGAATTTGAACATACAGGCTAAGACTATATGAGAATATGAACACTGACATGAGGTATCAAGTTGTAAATAATATAGATACTAAAAACATTGAGACTGGTATTGTTTCAAAATTCTGGAAATGATTTGATACCCCAGTATTGATCCTTGTGACATCCCAACTATGGGTGCTGAACTGTATGTAGAAAGAGAGGAAACAAACCAACCTGCACATGGTCTCAACCTCCATTCCAGAAAAGCCAAAGGCGCTGTCCCCCTCCACACACACGACCCTCTGGCCTGTATTCTGGCTCTTCTCCACAGATGCCGCTGCGATGGCAAAGCCAAGCCCTACTCCCATTGTTCCAAACGTGCCAGCATCTAGCCTGCACACAATCAGGATTAGCAGAGTAATAGAGAATAACAGGGTTGCCACTCTGTCATATGTACAACTCCCTGTCTTTTCCATGACTAAAATGTTGAATTTCCATGAAATACATAAATGTAAAATTTTAAACACAGCAGATTCAGAGTTGTTATCAAAGGTAGTTTCTGCATGAGAAGTGGCCATAACAAGAGCACAATGGAAAAATAATCACTTTATCAACATATTCAATATTCATCAAAAATTGATGTTCGGTGAATAACTAGTTACTTATTCTTTAAACCAGGTCTGACAAACCTCTGTCATATTCTGTCTCATCCCAAGAGCTTATTATATTCCCTGACTTTCCATGTGTGGAATAGAATTACAAAATCCATGACAATGCTTGACCAAGCTTATCAATGATAGCCACATCTGAGACAACATCTAAGCACAGGCATTAACAGATGAACAACAAGCCAAGTTTATGTTTCATTCAAAGATCCTAAGATGACCTAGATGGGGGGTATTTGTTGACTTTGCCCTTAAGCCTCTGCTGGCAGAAGCGTGCCTTGCCTGTGTCGAGGTAGGGAGTTGTGCAGCATAGTGCGTCCTATGTCCATAGTGTTGGCTCCCTCACTGACAATGACGCAGTCGCCTGGCAGCAGCTGGGAGATGTGGTGGAACACTGTGTAGTAGTTCATGGGCACTGCGGACTGAAGGGCGAGTGCCTGTGAGGAGGAAAAACAAACCTTTTAGGAATCAAACAATACAAGTTAGATTGAAATGTGTCAGCTGAATTTGGCATGCCAAAATCCACCTTTGATATTTTTGCATTGGCAGCGATCTTCTCCTTCAGTGCGCTCCACCACTCTGTGTTGGAGGGATATTTCCAGCCATCTTTACGGACGGATTCCAGGAGCTGAAAGAATCAGTGAAGAACTGATAAAAAACATTCCCATCCTCCACAGATGAACCCTACTGTTCACATATTGAACAAGTCGGAGCGCACTCAGTAGAGTGCAGATATCTGCCTGACATATCTCCTTTTTCTGGGCTATAGGCTACCCTATGTGCTGAGCAAAACTCAGGAGAGACTCAGCAGCCAACAGTATTGTCAAACACTCAAATTACAAATTAAATTACTGCATGATTCAAATACAGCACAGTATAGAAAATATACTGTAAACTCCCAAAGCCTCTCAAGTTTAGCTTTTTCTTGTTCTGCTTCAGTTTATTACCAAAATTTTAGGTTGATAGGCCCCCTACTTTGTGAGATTAGCAGCGGACAGACACACATAACCTAACAATCTCGTTCAGGCTGCCGTCTGGTGGAGATAATAAACATTCAGACATTTATGTCAGAGGAAGACATACATCATGTAGAGATGAAAGTTAGCTTACAGACTGTGTTGCAGTGGACATACCTGTGTGACAATAGCATTGATGTCACCAAGGAGAGCAACAGCCGGCCTCACATTGTTCCCCATTTCCTCAGCACAAAGGTCAACCTATATACAGAGTGTGAGTTTGTCATGTTGTTATAGCAAACCAGTAGCAACTGTGAAAGACATTACAAATGTAAGAAAAATAACTAAAGAGACATGGACACACAGCACTGTAAACGAACATCAAACACACTGCGGTTACCTTTATGGCAATGTCAGTTGTACAGCTGGAGCTCAAAAACACACAATTTATTTGAAATCAAAGACAGAATTCAGAAACCCTGATTCGACCACTTACTGACCTGGATGACCTTGACATGAGGGTAAAATCTAGGCGGGAGTCCAAAGTGCAGGATCCAGTTCAACCTGGCTCCAAGCAGCAACACAACATCAGCTTGGAGCAGAGCTCTTGGCAACAGGAACACAGGAGGAGGAGGAAATCGAAAACATAAAAACAAACTGAATACCATAGATAACGGTGGAGAAAATTCTAATGTGCACACCAAACATGTAAATCAAGTATGTATTTCTGAGAGGGCGGCTGACCTTGAGCGAGCAGCAGCCACACAGTTGGGGTGGTTATCAGGCAGCACTCCTTTCCCCATGGGCGTAGGCAAGAAAGGAAGGCCACTCACCTCCACCAGCGCCCTCAGAGCGCTCTCTGCTCGGCTATACGCTGCTCCTGTTGGGGGCAACATTACCCATGTCCTGACATTTCTAATGAACCACTAAGATATGCCCATGGTAATTTCAAGTGATAATTCCAAGATATAAAGGACATATTTTTCTCAATTCTTCAATAACATGGAAGCCATCACTGCTCTGTAATGTCCCTGAAACAAATATTCTATGTATCATGCAAAAATCATCAAAGTGAGAAATCTGCCGGTAGATTTTTAGGTACATCATAAGCATAAAGAGAGAATGTGGGAACAAAAAATTAATACAAAATAGGAGTAGAATCTAAAACAAAAAAATCACATCATCCAATCACATTAACCAAAACAGTCTTTAGACGTTGGTTACCTTTGCCAATGATGACTAGGGGTCTTTTAGCTCCTTTCAGGACAGAAATGGCTTCTGTGATTGCTGTGTTGTCAGCTAAACTCACAGGAGGAGGTGGACAGCAGGACACAACTCTGCCAGGACAGAGAAAAAAGCATTTCTTTAGTGCTTTCACACACAAATCTGCTGCTACACAGAAAAAGTGCAACAATATATGAAACAATTCTAAAAGTAAAAACACCGACAAACCTGACGTTGCTCCTGTTCACTTTAGCGTTGACCATGTCTCCTGAGATGTCCACATAACAGGCACCTGGACGCCCGTACATGCTTGTGCGAACTGCCTATGAGCAACCAAACTCTGTTACTACGATCTTAAGTCTTGCATTGAGGGGTCTTACCAAACTGCAACATAAGGGCTGGTATGTTACCTTTTCTACCACCGAAGGGATGGCTTCCAGACTGCTGGGTCTAGCAGAGAACTTACTATACAGGCGACATGCTTCAACCTAGCAATAAATAAAACAACTGTTTCAATTTATGCTTTGTCACAATGTGAAAATTCATCCAGTGGCACACATCACAGCACCTGAGGAAACTCCTGAAAGGCCCCTGCTGTTTCTTGGTTTTGATCTGAGGAACCTCCGATGACAACCACTGGCCTGAACAATAGTACAACAGCATCATGTTTACATGCAATGAAAGTCCAAGTGTTGAAATTGTAAAAATAAAAATAATAGTAATGAAAAAATCATTTGTTTATTGACCCATACCAGCAGTTCATGTTAGCATTGGCCATCCCACCGAGTGCGTGGATGAGTCCGGGGCCAGACACCACCAGGCAGGCACCTGGCCTGGACAGACACAAGCAGAGGACACAGGGACATGAACAGGACACATGAACCGCTCAGTGGACAAGATCTTTCCTTCAGTGAGTGAGCGGTGAGTGTCTTGTGGTGAACCAACCGTCCAGTGAGGTATCCAACGGCAGATGCTGCATAGCAGGCCTGTTGGGTGGCAGAATTCATTTCATTGTATTGAAATGCCATTATTTTAGTAAATGCAAATGAATAGCTCTCCTATGAAACAGTTGTTTTACCGCTTGCTCGTTGCGCATTCCTACATACTTGACCCCTGCAGCTTGAGCGGCCATGGCCACCTCGATGATAGGAACACCAACAATCCCAAACATAAACTCCACATTCTGCACAGACAAATAACAGCACTGGTTTGTATGTGTGTGTGTGTGAGTGTGTGTGTGAGAAACGAGAGCCTCTACTAGCTCCATTTTACTCTTTAAAGTTTATTTTGACCGCACAGCACATGACCTTTAACACACTTTTTGCTCTTCCTACGCGGTTTATGTCACATTTCGACACAACAACAGCGACTGCAACTCTTTTCCAGGTGAAAAATGCTTCATAATTATCCACGTTCTCGGTGTTTTTAAACCAGTTTACCTGAGTTTTAAGAGCCTCGGCAATCAGCTGAGCTCCTGTCACTTCCTCCATGGCTGTGTAATAAAAAAAAAAATTAACGTTATTTGTAAAAGCCAGCACCAAAAGTTAGCTTACTATATCAAACTCCGTGTAATAACTAGTGAGGGAAACACTTACCAACGGTTGTAGTGGTCAACCAAGGGGATGTCATCACTTCCGGGTTCCCAGCCAATCACTTGCTGAAGCGCTGTGCTTGTGACGTACCATCCATCAACCACGATTTAAATCAATACTGATAATAATAACTTAATAAATATTGTGAACCTGCTTCCGAAAGCTACAAACGTAGACATTTTTTTAAAAATTAATTACATAATTTATGATATCGCTAATTACAGGTGTTTATGCCACTATTATTTCACAATGTTAGTGCTACAAAATGTAAATGCTGTTATATGAATATCATCAGTTTAAGCAGCTTTCAGTATGTCCATTTAAATCTGTATAATCAATCTACCAGTGTGAACTGTTGAAGGGAGTACTCCAAGACTCGTGTTCATTATTAAATAACTCATTTATTCATTACTCATAAAATATACAGCAATCTCAGGTACTGAAAGAATTCATGGGAGCATAGAATTCACAGTCATAATTTTTTTTTATATACATGCTAGTTTCATCCCTCTAAAAGAAAAAAATCGAGGAAAGGCATCCTCTCCCATTGTTGATGAACCTAGCAAATGTATTGTACATTATTTCCAGTTAAAATTATTCTTCAAAAGACAAACCTGTGGAGTTTTGAATCATGTTGGATTGAGTGGTTTCTTTCTTTTTTTTTTTTTTTCAAAGAAGTTAAAGCAAGCAAAACCTGTCAAACAAACACTGCCTAATATCAGAGCAAAAAAAGGAAAAAAAAAATCAGTCTAACAGGAACAAAAGCAAAAGAAATGTAAAAATCAACCGCTGCCCTACCATTGGTTTACAGTGTTTCTCCTCACAAAGCAAGGCATGCTGAGCCTCATATATCTCAGTACTGGATCAGTGCTTTTTTACAAATGTAGTACTTACCTAGTGTGCATCATTGTTTACTTTTACAGCTGCCCCTACAAACCCATCTTTTCTCAGTAACTAATGAAGGCACAAAATGATGACATATAAATAGAACTGAAAGTACACAAATAATTTATTTATGAAATACTAAACCGCAATGAACAATTCATAATACAAAGGTAAAGTTGATCAACTTAAAAGTAACCTGTTGCACATAGCAAATATTTTTAAATTATTCAGGTCAGTAATTATGATTTTTCTTTTTCTAGAGGGCAAGGAGTTTAAGACATGAATATGGGTATATTAAAACTTTGATCTTAAAAAATAAATGATTTCCCCTCTTTATGAATTACAGACTTGGAGGATAAGTGCGTTCTGACGGTTGTAGTGTGCGGATATCAGCCTCCAAACAAAAAATTAGAAAAATGAAACCTGGCTCCTTTG